>JAHBCN010011479.1:0-28865 GCA_019359885.1 Listronotus oregonensis
ATTGTACTACGAAATTATAGATTGTATATCCCTTCAGTTAAGTACTCGTTTTAATAATCTCCACGATTTAAATTTTCTTTCATTAGTACATTCTTCAAAATTTACCGAATATTCTAAAATTTTCCCGAAAAATCATTTGAATGTTTATTAAAAATGTATCCAAATGTTTTTGAATTAGACCGACTAAAAAACGAACTTAATGTTTTATACAGGGACAAACAATTTTGTAATCTCGATGTTCAACAAATAATAGAAATATTATACAAGGAATTTAAAATGATCTTTTCGGAAACTTATAAATTTCTTTTGCCTAGTATTAACTATCCCCGCAACAAGTGTAACGGTAGAAAGAGTTTTTTCGTTCTTAAGCGCATTAAAACCTATTTAAGAAATACCATGACACAAGAGGTTTAACGGGTTTGTCAATGATGGCTATTGAAAAAGGAATTTTACAAAGTGTTAGTGAGGATCCCAGTTTTATGAGGATATTATAGATAAATTTGCAAATTTGAAAAACCGTGAATAGACTTAATTTACCAAAAGTAAAAACTCTTAATTATTCATTATTTTGCCTAAATTTAATTTTTAATTATTTTCTTAATTACGCGTATAAGGAACTTTTTTTGTGATGATGATCATTTTTTATTCTCTTTTTTTCTTTTTCTCTCTCCCTTCTCTCTCTATGGGTACTGAAGGTGAATAAACACAAATAAGTGTTTATTTGTCCCTATCAATATCCTTACATAATTATTTTTTATTTTTTTTTAACAATAAGAGAATTATTTTTTGTTTTTTTAACAATAAGAGAATTATTTTTTGTTTTTTTTTTAACAATAAGAGATCTATTTTGTGTTTTTTAGCATTTAGTACTACTTAAACAAGTAACATTTTTTTGTTGTCGTTAGACATGTTTTATTTTTTGTTATTATTTTTTTGTACTTGAATAAGGTACAAATTTGTAGAGTTTTTAAGTTATTTTTATTATTTTATTATGGTTTTAGTAGGGCTATTGGCAGTGAATAATACCTCAGGTGTTGAAGCACCAAGGTGACGTGGAAATTTATTCTTTTTTTGGGCCTCACCTGTTTTAGGTACCACGAGCCGCCACTGGTTTGTATGTGTGATATACAGGAATAATGTAATATAAAATATGTATATACGAATATGATGTACGAAGGAAGTTTGTATACTGTACTACAAGTAAAAAGCGCTAATTGTTTTACAAATTCAAAACGCGTTTAAAGGAAAATCCAATGCAAATAACACAGAAAGTACTCTTTTATCTGCCTTAGAGAAGTAGTTTTCGTAAGTTACTATTCTCTCCCAAACTACACAATATCTTTTCAAAGTTACACTACTTTACCATTTTAACCTATTACTTGGGATATCCCCTTAAACACTTTGCAAACATGGAAAATGGTAAGTAAATCTTTCTTGCAGCATCTGAAGGAAACCCATTCATAGTCGAAATGACATCATTTCTTAGAAACAGGAAATAAGAAATAGCTGACGCTATACAGTTCGTAATACGAATAATGTCATATAAGGAGTTTGGAATAATTTTAGATGCGGATTTTGTTACTGTATAATGCTTTCAGTTTTAAATAAAATATACCAGTGAAAAAAAGTAAACGCATGTATAATCATATTTTATTAATATTCTACAAGCGTAGGTATTTTTAATTTAGAATAAAATAATTAAATTTTTAGCCCTATGCAGGCTGTTCCCTAAAGACATGCAATATTTAAGAATGTAATTCTCTGACTCATTAAAAAAAAACTTCCTACAGGGTGATAAAGAAAAAAATCAGTTTTTTAATAATAACTAAGATAATATTGTAAACATCTTTATGAAATTGGCTACATGTCTTTTATGCATCAAAATGCAGTTTCTAATGTAAAAAAAATATTTTCCCTACCAGGGGCGTCCGTACGGGTTTTGCATTGAATATTTTTGGAGAAAAAAATGCTACGCCACTGCTTAATCTTAAAATAAAAATTACTTTTAAAATCCTCATTTATTTTTGAGCTAATTTAATCACTTGATTTTTCTTTGTCAGGCGCATGGTTTTCGCTTAAAAAAATAAAAATCGTTTTACTTCAGGATCAATTCCTTGATTCAATCACATTTTTATTTATATCACCTTTATTATTTATCCTTTCAAAAATATCTTTATACCTTCCTATATAGACAATTTAAAAAGCTGTCATTTTTGTTTTTTAAATTTTTTGTATCTCCTATAGTTTTTAAGATATTGTCATTTGAAATTTAAACAAATCGTTAATATTTCAAAAACCATAAGACATAAAAAAAAATTATGCAACAAAAAATACGGCTTTTCAAATTTTCTATATAAAACGTAATATAAAAATTTTTGATAGCATAAGTAATAAAGAAGGCATAAACAAAAATATGATTTTTACCAAAAATTTCATTCCAAATTAGGAAAAAATAAAAATTTATTTATGGAATTTTTTTAAATATAAATCATTTATTTCATTCATTTAAATCTCAAACCACTCAAAATTTGCAGAAAAAATCCAAAAATAAAAAATTTCTAATATTTTCAGTTTTTTCCAGGGGTATACCTCGAAAAAATCCCGAAAATTCGGTTTTTTGATTATAACTCGAAAAGTATTGCATTTAAAGAAAAGGGGTAAAAAACCCAAATTAAAGGTCTAGTAAAAATGCGTTACTTAAGTCATAAAATATTTCTTGTAGCTTTTACAGGTTTTAAGATATTGACGTTTAAAATTAAAAAAACAATTATTAATATCTCAAAAACTAAAAGAGATACAAAAAATGTATACAACAAAAAATACAGCTTTTCAATATATCTATATGTCTATATAAAAAGTAATATAAATATTTTTGATAGGATGAATAATAAAGGAGATATAAACAAAAATTTGAGTAGATTGAGGAATTGATCCTGAAGAAAAACGATTTTTTTTTAAAGCGAAAACCATGCGTTAGACAAAGAAAAACCAAGTGCACAACTTGCTCAAAATATGAGGATTTTAAAAGTAATTTTTATTTTAAGAGAAAGCAGTGGCGTAGTTTTTTTTCAAAAATATTCAATGCAAAACCCGTACGGACGCCACTGGTAGAGAAAATAAAAACTTTTGTACATCAGAAAATGCACCTTGATGCATAAAACACAAAATACAATATTATCTCAGTTAATATTAAAAACTGTTTTTTTTAATTAACTTAAATCACCCTCTCAAAAGTTAAGACTTTTAGGACATACGTTTAAAAGAAGTTTTTTTCTTAAAATGAGTCCAAAAATCACCCCTTAAATATTAGCATGTCTTTAAGGAACACCCAGTATATTGCCTACTTGTCGGTGTTTAAAAGCTTTTGTTTAACGTGCAATGATTGTTGTATGACGTATGTTTGGTCGGGTCAAATCTTGCAACTGAATTTTAAATCAGTTATCCTTCACCGATTAAGCTGAAATTTTGCATACACCTTAAGTTTGAATCAATGCATGGTTTGCTGGGTGACGTCATTGTCAGTTGGTGAACTAGTTATTTTTTAGGCATTCCCATGATATGGGTATCAAATGAAAAGGTTTACTAAAAAGAATACGAAAAATAAAATGACTCGTTAAATTCAATATGGCGGACTAGTTATGTTTTATGCACTTCTATGATGTGAATATCAAATGAAAGGGTTTACTGCGTAGAATACAAAAAATAAAATGACGTTACTTTAAATTCAATATAGCGAACCGCCCAAGATGGCGGACTAGTTATTTTTATGCACTCCCATGATATGGGAATCAAATGAAATGGTTTACTGAGAAGTATCCGAAAAATAAAATGACGTAACGATTAATTCAATATGGCGGACTGTTCAAGATGTCAGAATAGTTTTTTTTGCACCACCATGATATGGAAGTCAAATGAAAGGGTTTACTCAGAAACATTTGAAAAATAAAATGGCGTCACTCTAAATCAATATGACGGACCGCCCAAGATGCTGGAGTAGTTATTTTTTACCCACTTCCATGATAAGGATATCAAATGAAGGGATTTGCTGAGAAGAATACGAAAATGATCTCACTCTAAATTTACTATGGCAGACCGCCCATCTATAAACTAAAAATTAAAAAATAAATTAATAACAAAAAGTTTTTAAAAACAAACTTTTATATAAATGTACTTAAAAAAATTAAATTAAATCAAATCCATCAATTTATTACATTACACAATTTATATGACATAAAAGCTTGTCGCGACATTTACCTCTGTAGATAAACAAGAACACAATATGGAACTTGATCTTGACAGAAGTAATTTTATTAGGAAAAAATATTTGTTTTTTTATAAATTAGGTAAATCTTGCAACAAGATTTTATATCATATAAATTTTTGTAATGTAATACATTAAAGCGTTTGATTTAATTTTAATATTATTTTGTTCTTTATAAAACACGTAAATAAAAGCTTGTTTAAAAAAATGTTTTTTAACTAATAATTTTTAAACTGATTTTGGACCCGTTCAACGGAAAACGTTTTTTTGCAAAACGCTTTATTTTGACAGACGATATTTCTCGCGAAAATATTTGTCAGCTTAGTGACTATGAAAAGGGACGATTTGTGAGCTTACGTGAGGCAGGTATGTCAACTGAAGAAATTGGGAGAAGAATCAATCTTTAGGTACTATTTTAAAATGTTATCAGGCATAGATTCAAGAAGCGAAAGACCCAAAAGGAGGAACAGCAAAGCATCAAGATCGCCGAAATACACAAGCACACAAGTATATTTCAGTATCTCGGTCGCTGAATCCGAATCCGTGGTCCGTTTGAACCTATCACGTCAAGGTCAAGGCATTTTAGGGTCAAATTAAGAAAAAAACTGGTTTTTACCAATTTAACCTTGACCCTGACGTGACGGGGTCAAACAGACCCTGGATTCGGATTCAGCGACCTAAATTACTATAGGCACGGCAGATTTTTCGGCCTAAACGTTTTTTTCAAGTTGACTTTGAAATGACCTTGACCCTGACGCAATGATGTGAAACGAACACCGGATTTGGATTCAGCGACCCAATATACTAAAATATACTAAGGTACAATATACAATACTAAAATATACTAAGTTACAATATACTAAGGTACAAGATCAGACAACTTCTTTTGGTGTGCCAGTGTTAGAGGTCGCTTTGGTTTGACTTGGGCGATTGCAGATCAGTGGTTTCAAAAACACCGAAGGGAATTTGGAATACGTATAATGTATCACCGAATTAGAAGTATTGGGCTTTTCTCCTTTTGTCCTCGTGGGGTGTTGACATTGGCTTCTGAGTATCAATGCAACGGACTGCAGTGGTGCAGAGACTGATCTGTCTTTGGAATCAGGAATAGAACCACGTTAATTTTATACTAAGTTATTTAGCATGGGGTGTGTACTATGCTTTCTCAAGATTAGGTTGTTGTACCTAATAAATGGTTTGTTTAAATCATAAATTTTGTGCTGCCCTCCACAGGTCGCAGTTAAAACAATAATTTTATATTGCCTTCATAGACCTTTTTTTAATTTTTATTGCTTTTTTAAAGGTAATTTTGTCTTAAGTTTTATTTCATTTAAATTTTCAATATATTTATCACAGTTGTAATAGCTAGCATATAAGTGTGATGGAGTTTTTGATAATGCTAAAAACCAAAGCATTTTCTTAGCAATAGGCATTGTCTCGGCAATTTTAAAAAATGTCGTAAATCCAAACGTAAAGCCTCATAGGAATCAGTAATATTTGAAATGACATTTTTACAGATAAAAACGGAAAAAACAAAAAAAGCAAATTTGTTTTTTCTTTACACGTCCAAAGAATTTCGCAGTGATATGTTGAAATATGCAAAAGATTAAGCAGATAAGCTCGTAATGCTAGCAATATGGTAACGTGTTCGTTCGCGTCAAAAATAAGAAAAGGACGTGACCTGACTGTCTTTCAGATATAAAGGCCTATTTATTTAGGTGAGAGAACATAAAACAAAATAAGGAAAATATTCGTATATGACGTATATGTATATATATATATATATATATATATATATATATATATATATATATATATATATATATATATATATATATATATATACTTTTTTCCAATATCTAGCTTTCGTCTACAATTGTAAGCATCATCAGGATAGCTAAGGGTTACAAAAACAAAAACATTAACACAATGATATCAAAGTTGCAAACCTTGGTAGCAATTATTTCTGAAACTCTTAACAATTGATCATTTCCGTCTTAATCGCTCATCGGTAGATTCATTTGCTACTAAAATAAACTAAATGTTAAATATTTCAGTCTACAAATAAAAAAAATTGTTTCCCACAGTTAAACATTTAAAAAACAATTGGCAACAGCGTTGTAGTTCGTCAAGTCAGTCGTCCGTTTTTTATTTCGTGCCTTGAAGTTCAAAAGAATGTTTTTAACCCGGGAATATGTCAATATGTTAATAATTTACGGCGAGGCAAACCATAATGCTAATCTAGCACCTCAAATTTACCGTAAAAGATTTCCACAATGATACCAAAGAGTTGGAAACGGAATGAGTGCAACCGAGAAATCCTGGGAGGTACATATGTAACTGTGGAATAAGAGAAAATAATTTTGGAAATTGCGGTATTAGTATAAGGTCAGCGAAGTAAACGTATCACATACCACAGTTTAAAGCTGTTTCTTTTTTATAATTAGAGAATTTCTATTCTTCAAGCAAAATAAAAAAGTGCTGTTTTAAACAGAATAAACTGTTTTCTTAAAATGGATATTGAACCTAATTTTGTGGTAAGTACAATTATTTTTTAATTACAAATAAAATGTAAATAAATATCTCTTTAAAAAAGTTGAAATATGTAAGACCTCGCAAAAAACGTTCGACGTTTTTGAAAGGCCATATTTCAAAAACAATTAACTTTTGACTCAAGTGTTTTTGGCTTGTTTCATATATATACCTGAATCTGAAGATGAGGAGGGTGATAGATATCACGGCACCTAGGCCTCAGTAGGCCCGTTGTGCTTCCTCCTAAACGGGACTCCTTACTCAGTACGCCGCCCATCCTACTGATTTAAAGTAGGTGAGAAAGTCGCCGAGGGGAATCTCCTTAATGTCGGCTAAGGAAAGCTAATACTCGCCAAGCATGGATCTTCTCTTGGACGAGAGTGCAGGGCAGTCACAAAGGATGTGCTCCACCGTCTCGTCTTCCTGTTCACAACCTTTACATAGAGGCGTGTCATTTAAACCCATTCTAAAAAGGTGCTTTCGTAATGGACAATGTCCGGTCAGAACTTTCGTGATTAGGCGAAGGTTCGCCCTAGGCATTGCCAAGTAATGTGTAGCTGTATCTCTGTCAGGATAGTTCAGTAACTCCCTGGAAAAGTTACAGTTTTCTGTTTCATCCCATCGTCTTGTAAACTGCTGATGAGAGTGTCGCAGACCCTGTCAGACCTACGAAAGGCTCGGGTCCAAAAGGTTTGGTCCTGGCAGCCTTCCTGGCCAACGAGTCAGCAATGCGGTTGCCTTTAGAGTGAGCGTGTCCTTTGGTCCAGCAAAAGGTGACCACGTTCCTGCTAGAAGCATCCGCAAGGGCACGGTGACATTCTAGTACCAGACCTGAGGTGTAGCGTGGTCTCCTCAGGGTTAGTAGTGCATGTCTGCAATCCGTATGGATAAGCACGACCTGATCAGTGATGTGCCTACTGATTATTTCATTTGCAGCTATGGTTATGCCTGTGAGCTCAGTTGACAACTCACCCATAGCCCATTTGATGTTTAAGTTTAGAGATCTAGAATAGATTTCACATCCTGTACCTTCTTTTGTTTTCGAACCGTCTGTGTAGATGTTGATTACACCTGCCACGTTTGTGTTCGATTCTCCCTTGATGTCGATTTTGTAGGGTTTGTTAAAAACAAAATATGGCTCAATAGAGTCGACTTTTGCTTGCAGTAGTGGAAGCGAACCTATTGCCTCACCCACAAGCCTCGTCTCTGTGCACCAACTCCTACATCGGGCATTATACCAACAGTGCGGAGGCGCAGCATAACCGTCACAACAACCTCCTTGACGAATATGTCAAGAGGTGTGAGGTTTAGGATTACCTCCATGGCCCTAGTTGGTGTTGTTCTCATGGCTCCAGAGATGCTTTCGGATGACTGTCGTCTGCTGGGCTTTCTGCCCCCAGACAATAGCACCGTAGGTTAGCATAGGTCTTATGATGGCCGTATAGATCCATAGGGTGACTCTATGTGACATTCCCCAGGTTCTGCCTATGGTCCGGCGATACTGCTCATAGAAAATGTATGCTTTCTTGAGTCTTTTCTCCAAGTGGGAGTTCCATGTTAGCTTACTATCACAGGTTACCCCTAGGTATTTCACCTCTGTAGAGAAGCTCAGTTGGGTGTTTAGGAGTCTTGGGGCGTTCAAGTTCACCATCTCCCTTTTTCTTGTGAAGAGAACCATCTCTGTCTTTTTCGGGTTGATGGATAGCGCGTGATCGGCACTTCATCTTTCTGTTATCCTGAGGGCGGTCTGCATCCTTTCGCAGAGTACGCTCTCGAATTTCCCTGTGGACAGTACGACCAAGTCATCTGCGTATGCGATGGTGTAGAGATTTTCCTTGTTAAGGCAGTCGATGAGGCTGAACCAAGTTCCACGGTAGTGGCGAGATAACCCCTCCCTGCGGACATCCCCTCGTGACCTTGCCTCGGATCTTGAAATCCTCTACACTGATCTGTATCTCTCTTTTTGAGAGCATATTGAAGATCCATCCGCTAACTGTTTCAGGGGTATTCCTGGCAGAAAGCGAATGTAGAATTTTTGGGAAGGTCGTTTTGTCAAACGCGCCTTCTATATCAATGAATACGCCCAAGGTGGACTCTTTGTTGTCCAGGGATCTTTCTATACGACCCACCACTAGGTGAAGCGCCGTATCAGTTGATCTGCCTGTGGTGTACGCATGCTGATTTGGGTGAAGTGGTCTGCCTTGGAGCACCACGTCCCTGATGAACCTTTCGCATAGTCGCTCTAGCGCTTTTAGAGAAAACGAGGAAAGGCTAATTGGTCGGTATGATTTGGGGGTGGAGTAGTCCATCCTCCCGGGTTTGGGTAAGAAGACAACTCTCTCCATATACCGCAGTCACTTCTGCGGGGGCTGAGCACCTGCCGGACGCGTCTCCAGGTGGCGGATAGGAGAACGGCCAGGTCTTCTCTGGAGGACTTGGTTAATGACGGGCATAAGTAGGGTGCGAGGGAATAAAACCCTCTCAAAACTTTGCGAAACTCGTCGTCGCGGACCAACTCCCCAAGCCAAGGTGAAACAGCATAAGCCGAGGGCTGCATGATTGGGGGGGCTCAATCGTTATTATGCGAACTCTGGGAACCGGGCGAAACCCAGTTTAAATTTAGCCTTCTCCTGGCATGCGGGGCTCTGCCAGGAGTGACGGGTTACTTCCCTAGCTACTCGTGGGACAGACATGGATAAAGAAACGAAAAAAAATGATGATGACAACAAATCTGAGGATGGACGGCAACGCTCACCTCAAACAACCAAGCACCGCCGCGGTAAACGCATCTGCGGTGCTGAAGCAAAAAGAAGGAAGAAGGTGCGTGTAGAACGGGAAAAGGCTGCTTCAGCAGCCGCCGGTTCATCACAATCTTCTACTTCAAAACTAATTTTCTAAAGGAAAGCGACGCTGATTCCTCCTCAAAGAGGCAGGAACGCGTCACACCAACAGACAAAAAAAGACACCGTTCGGGCCGTCCACGGAGGTAACTCCTAAAGGGTCCAAAAAGGCCGCGACAAGAAGTCGCACCTTCCCGATCTAAAAGCAGCTACAATGAGGCGGCTACCAGCCACCTTAGGGTAGCTATCATAGATAAAGACAACCCTTATGGCAAAATCACCGCCGATAAAGAACCGGTTGTCAAGAAAATGCTTATGGGAGAGCTGGAAAAAAACATCATGTCCGCCTCATCTAGCAAAACCAAACCTCCCACATTTCGCTCTTGAACCTACTCGGGGGAGATTATCAGAGTCGTTTGCGATGATGATATATCCCTAACGTGGCTGAAGCACACCGTTGCCAGCCTAGTACCATGGAGTAATGCTTCACTTACAGTCGTGGGAATAAATCAACTCCCAAAGCTCACCAAGACTTCTCTCTGGGTACCAGGAGAATCTGCTGGGGACAATGCAAATAAAGAGACGATCTTACGTCGTCTGGAAGGTCAGAATCCAGACCTCAAGGTAGCCAAATGGTGTGTCTTTCACCATGAGGCAAAAACGGCCCCAGAAGGACACCTCTTCGTCTTCGGCATAGGAGACGAGGACATAAGGCTACTCAAAAACAGGTCAATGAGGTTGAGCTACGCGTTCACCTCTAACTTTGAGAGCCAGAATGAAGGCGGCGGCGGGGACTGCTGGTGGCGTCGAGACCTCTGCAGCAGCGCAGGTCGGCGATGCCACCACTGCCGCCCCTGCTGCCACTCCCGCCCCAACGACCGCTGAGGAGATGGTGGTCGACGACGAACCTCAGGGGACTGATGTCGAGCCGCAATCTCTGGCGTACGATAGCAGTTCTGGGGGGAATGTCGAGACACCAACCCAGGTAACTCAGACTGTGGGTCGAGCACATCGGCCTCCAGTGACACTACGCTCACTCCAACTGAGCAAAACTAAAGAATTGCTACCTACACCCTCATGGCTAACAAGGCAGCAGTTACTAAACAGGTAAGATTTATACAGTGTAACTTGCAGCACAGCAGGGCGGCAACGGCAACATTGTGCCAACGCCTTGATGGGCTGCAGGATACAGTAGCACTGATCCAGGAACCCTGGAGAAACCAAACCAAAATATTAGGCTTAGGCAAACTAATGGGTAAAATTTTTAGCTTTCCAAGCAATAGTCAACCTAGGACAGCCATTTACATCCCTAGGTCATTTCGAGGTCATCCGCTTATACATCTTTCCACCTCAGACGTCACTGCAATCAGGATGGAATATGTTACGAATGGCCAAAAGAAAACCATTGTCCTGGCTTCAGTATACCTCCCTCAGATGCAGTCACACCACCATGGGAAAGAAATGGAGGATCTGGTAGAATACTGCCGCAAACACAGTTTGGAGCTTGTTATGGGCTGTGACTCTAACTCACACCATATCAGCTGGGGCAGTAAGGACATAAACACTAGAGGTAAGTCACTTTACGACTTTATCCATACACATAATCTAAGTATTATAAATCAAGGCACCGAGCCCACTTTTGTGAACTCGCGCTGTCAAACTAAATTGATATCACTTTAAGCACCACTATATATTCTACTTAATACAAAACTGGCAGGTATCTGACGAAGCTTCAATGTCAGACCACCGCTGGTTAACGTATGAAATAAACTTTTCTATAACAACATCTACACTAATCCGGATCCTCGAAAAACAGATAAGGTACAATACCACGAGCTGTTGGTAGAAGAACTGCGGTATGTAGAAACTAAAACACTCAAAACACACAACGATTTGGAAATGTGCTCCAACACAATCCGAAACGCAATGCTAAAGGCCTATAAAGGCGCCTGTCCCATGAGGTTGGTCAAGAACGATGGTTCAGCCTGCCCTTGGTGGTGCCAAGAACTAGATCACCTCAAAAAGAAAGCCAGGAAAGCTTTTAACAAGGCCAAAACAACCAAACTCGATGAGGACTGGGAACTGTACAGATCCCTCCTCAAAGAATACAAAAAAGTCATAAGACAAAATCAAAGAGCGGCCTGGACATCCTACTGTGAGGAAATTGAAGATTTTTCTGATGCAGCTAGGCTTCAAAAAGCTCTTAATAAAGATCCATATCAATGCATAGGAAAATTGAAAAACGAGGATGGTTCCTACACAACCAACCTTGAAGAAAGCATCAACTGTCTGGTTGCTACACACTTTCCGGGTTCCACCACTATAAAATCGGCAGATACAGAACATGTGGACGTGTATGTAGGGTGATACCCACAAACGAAGACTGGCAAATTTCTCAAAAATCATTGATGAGGACAAGGCCCGTTGGGCCATCACTGGCTTCTCCCCCTTCAAATCACCGGGACCGGACGGCGTATATCCAGCCCTACTTCAGTGGGGAATGGAGGTACTGCTTCCGCACCTGGTGGGTATTTTCAGGTCATCACTGGCTCTAAGATACATCCCGAAGGCCTGGAGAGAAGTCAGAGTTGTCTTCATACCAAAACCAGGAAGGCTGACTACAGTATCCTAAATCATTTAGACCAATCAGCCTTAGATCATTTCCATGAAAACCATGGAGCGGCTATGCGAAAGATATATCAGAGATGTAGTGATTATCAATAAACCCTTACACACAAACCAACATGCATACACTACAGGCAGATCAACGGAGATAGCACTATACGCAGTCTCAAATAAAATCGAAAGATCAATGGACTACAAGGAGTCCGCCTTAGGTGTATTCGTAGACATAGGGGGGCGTTTGACAAAACACCTTTACCAAAATTTCAGACGCACTTGCTGACTATCATACCCCACCAACAGTAAATGGATGGATAATGAATATGCTCTCTAAACGAGTAATAGAAATAAAGGCTGACGATGTTAAAGGTCAGGAGCAAGGTAACAAAAGGCTGTCCTCAGGAGGAGTACTCTCACCCTTACTATGGAACATGGTTCTAGACAGCCTCTTGCGACGCCTCAACAACGAAAACCTATACACGATAGCATACGCGGATGACGTGGTTATTTTGCTAACAGGCAAATTCCTGAATGTAATCTGCGATAGGATGCAAGATGCCCTTAAAAAGTTGGAACAGTGGTGCGTTGAACACGCTCTATCTGTAAATCCCAAGAAAACAGAAATGGTTCTGTTTACAAAGAAAAAGAAACTAGGGAACCTTAGAGCACCCGTTCTTTTCAATATAGAACTGAGCTTCTCCACAGAGGTTAAATACCTTGGTATTACCTTTGACAGTAAGCTAACGTGGAATTCTCACTTGGAGAACAGAATAAAGAAAGCATATATTGCTTTTGATCAATGCCGCAGAACCATAGGAAAGACTTGGGATTCACTCCCAAAGTAGCCCATTGGATCTACACGGCCATAATAAGACCCATGGTAGCTTACGGTTCCATAGTGGTGGTCCAAAACAGAACAGATTACGGAAAAACATAAGCTAGATCAAATTCAAAGAATAGCATGTTTAAACATCACAGGTGCTATAAGGACTACACCGACTAGAGCTATGGAGGTGATATTGAATCTCACCCCCTTGATATATTTGTAAGGAAGCGGCTCTGATGACTCTAACACGCCTTCGCATGGTCGGTCTAGACACTAATGTAGGCACTGGCTCAACTGGACGACGCCTGTGGAGGGATGTTACAGGGGAACTTCCAATTCTGCAGGCAAGAGCGGACTCAGTTGCAGCAAGGTTTGTTTTCAATAAACCCTACACACTCAACATAAGAGGAACAATACCAATAAAAGGCGAGTCTAAAGGAACCATTAGCCTGTACACTGACGGCTCTAAGACCAAGGTGGGCACAGGCTGTGGCATATACTCACCAACCATAAACCTGAAAATCGGATGGACAATGGGCGCCGAACCCAGCGTGCTTCAATCCGAACTGACAGCCATAACCATAGCGGCTTACGAAATTAAAAGCCGCAACATCGCCAACCATACGATCTGTATTTACACAGACAGTAGGCTTCCCTGAAAAGACCACGAATTACTTCGGGACTAGTACTAGAATGTCATCAAGCCCTGACTAACATCTCTCTAAATAATGTGGTCATCCTAGCCTGGATCAACATATCTAAAGGTAATCATACCGCTGACTCGCTGGCCAGGGCGGCTGCGAGACGGAAACTAGTTGGTCCCGTCCCCACCACTGGACTGACAACAGCAGCGATTAAAGACATCATTAAAGAATACTCCCATCGACTGTTTAAAGGGAAATGGGATGATACTACAAACTGCAATTTTGCAAAAATAATGCTAAGCTACCCAGATAAGCCAATAGCGAAAAAAAACCTTATGATGTCCAGAAGGAACCTCCGAAGACTAACGGGCATTCTAACTGGCCACTGCGGGCTACGAGGACACCTATTTAAAATGGGTCTAACGAACACGGGATTATGTAGAGGCTGTGAACAGGAGGATGAGACCGCGGAACATTCTTTGCGACTGTCCCGCCCTCACATTCGAACGGAACTCCATGCTGGGCAATTGGCCATTACTGGCCGAAATTAGGGAGATTCCCATAAAGATGTCGTCAACTATTTTAAATCAATAGGTTGGACGACGCAGTGAATCTCCCGCCTGTACAAGGGAAGCACAAAGGACCTACTGAGGTCTAGGTGCAGTGGTATATTACCACCCTCTGAACATTCAGATCAGAGAACTCTCTCCATGCCTTCGGAATGTATCTCAAGGCCGAAGATGACCTGAAGATCCCAACCAGGTGTATCATCAGTGTGTCCAGTCCCCACTGTAGTAGGGCTGGACATATGCCGTCAGGGCCTGGTGATTTGAAGGGGGAGAAGCCGGAAATTGCCCGAGTCTATTTCGAAGCGGTGGTCTGACATTGAGGTTTCGTCAGATACCTGCCATTTCCGGATTACGTTGGATATATTAACTGTACTTAGCGTTATATCTATTAAGGTTTGACTCCGAGAGTTTACAAATGTAGGTGTAGTTCCTCGGTTTAGAATACTAAGGTTACAACCTATAATATAATCATATAGAGACTTACCTCTGGGGTTTGTGTCCTGACTGCCCCAGTTGATGTGATGTGCGTTAGAGTCACATCCAATCACCAGGTCCTCCATTTCTTTACTGGGTGGTGGGATAACTGCGTCCAGTGGGAGGTACGCTGATGCTAGGACCACTGCTTTGGTTTGCCCATCCACGACATACTCCAACTTGACTGCAGTTAGGTCTGATGTGGAGAGATGTGACAGTGGGTGTGCTCTAATTGTCCTAGGGACGTAAATCGCTGTCCTAGGGTGATCATTGCTGAGGAAACTAAAAGTTTTACCAGACAGTTTGCTTAAACCTAGTATTTTGGTTTGTCTTAGCCAGGGTTCCTGGATTAGGGTTATTGTATCCTGCAGCTCATCCAGGCGGCGGCAGAGTGTTGCCGAAGCCGCTCTGCTGTGCTGCAGGTTACATTGAATTAGGCTTACTTTAGTTGCTGCTTTTACCCTCCCCATTAAGGCGAAGCAGCTTATTCTTGGACCGTCTTCTCCTCAAGTGTGGACACTGTCTTGGGGGAGACCGTCAGCGTGTCACTGGAGGGTGACCAGAGCTCCATATCCTGAGGGTCGTCGGTGGCCGCCGTAACAGGCGGCTCGGCGTCAGTCCTCTTGGATGAGCTGTCGGACGCCACGGTTTGCGGCTCGACAGCGGTCTCCGGGGAAGCGTCGACGATCATCTTCACAGACGTCTCGACGCCTCCAGTCCCTCCAACTCGTCCCTTTTCTTGAGCCTTGGGGTCATCCTCCCTGCCCGGCCTGGCCCTGATGGTCAAGGAGGAGAACCCGTAGCTCAGCCTCATTGACCCTTTCTTCAGGGCCGCCATGTCATCGTCTCCGATACTGAAGACAAAGAGGTGTCCCTGTTTTAGCCTCATGGTGAAACAGGCACCACTTGGCTATAATGAGTTGTGGGTTTTGGCCACCAAGGCGACGCAGCACAACCTCCTTTTTCCCGAGATCGGCATTTGCTTCCTCCGGGATCCAGAGAGAGGCTTTCGTCAGCTTCGGAAGCTGATCAACCCCCACCATTGTAAGTGTTGCACCGTTCCATGCCCTTAGACTTGGAACGGCGTTTTTTAGCCACTTCAACGATGCATCATCATCGCAGACAACCCTGATGATTTCACCAGAGTATGTCCACGAGGTGAACGTTGGTGGCTTGGCTTTGCTGGTGGCGGCGGACATGATAGTCTTGTCCGGTTCCTCCTACAGCACCCTTTTTAGACAGGCTTCCCTATCAGCAGTAATCTTGCCGTAAGGATTTTCCTTGTCTATGATAGCTACTTTAAAGTGCCTAGTGGCAGCCTCTCTGTATCTTGTCGGTTTGTTTCATATATATAGGAGGTATTTAGTATAATGCGTTTAGCGTTAGCGTCTGGAATAAAGTAAGAGGTTGTTAATTAACACAGGATTTAAAGCATTATGTATTTTTAAAAATTATATTTTAATAAAGAGACGACCGGTCTCTCGAATGCATTGTCAAGATATGAGATTTTCTTAAATCCACGCGACGAGACAAAAACATGTTAACTTGCGCTGGGATTATTAGGTAAAAACCCAATGCAACGCCACTGCCAATCCTACGAGAGTGTAATTTCAACTTGATTTAATGTTTCACGGGTTATACTTCAGCTTGTGTATTGTGGTAAGTTTGTAGGGGTTTAAATATCCCGATTCTGGAAATTTTTAAGGGACGATTTGAATAAATCCAAATTCAATAGGTAAATAATGACCCATGGGGTGCGATGCCGAATTGATTTAAATGACAATAAATTTGTAATTTTAATGCTTCAGTTGAATGAGGACTTTAAAGACCTCTTGACCTGATGCTGCCGAGTTTTATTATATTAGTGGAGCGGGTGATATAGAGAGATTTTACCGTGGAATAGAGTTTTATGGGGTAAATATTTAAACTAATTTTATGCATATTTCTTACAAAAATAATTTTAATTTGTTTGTTTTCTTGACCGTTTTTAATAATTAAGCTTTATTATTTACTTTTTGGGTTTTCTCGGTTATTTTTTAAAATGAAAATCAGAGTTTGATTGACGTTTCGGTTTATTGAATTAAACCATAATCAGAATATCAAGTATATTGTAAGAATTACAAGCACTAGATAACATTTCTATTTTAACTACATTTTTGTTTGGTGATTGATAAATATGAATATCTTTTCAACAAAATAAGAAACAAACACAAAAACAAAATTAATATATTAATGAAGAAACAAAATGTAATTCAAGAAGAATATACTTTAAATCAAAGCTGGATAACAAATTTAACAAAAACTGATATTCCGTCACATTGAATATATATACTATCTCTTGGACCAAAATTCTGTTTTAATAACAACATACAATCAAACTTTTTCAAAAACGCAATTGCAAATATCGAATGTGGCATTGAATCCCTAAATCAAAACGAAAAGGAATTAATTAGAAATAAAATCACAAACATATTAACAAATTATGAAAATAAAATAGAAAACTCTACTAAAACATTAAAAAATCAATTAAATTTCTTTCTAAAAGAAACCAAAAAATCAACCACCAAACAAAAATGTAGTTAAAATAGAAATGTTATCTAGTGCTTGTAATTCTTACAATATACTTGATATTCTGATGATGGTTTAATTCAATAAACCGAACGTCAATCAAACACTGATTTTTATTTAAAAAAATGAACGAAAAAACCCAAAAAGTAAACAATAAAGTTTAATAATTTTAATGATTCCTTTAATATATTAGTTTTAAAACCTTTAATCGTATTGTATAGTAGATTAGGCAGTGTGACCCAGTAAAGTGCACATCATATGGGATTTTTTTAATTATATTTAAGCTAAATTAACCAAAAAATAGTAGTCACGTGATTTGCATTAGCTTTTAATAACGTTACCAGAGGTGTCGGTAATTGAATTAAAATAATTTAAAAATCGTATTCAATTACTTCTTAGTAACTGGATTACTTTAATTCAATTACTTTTCGAAAAAGGTAATTGTATTTGGGTTATCAATTAATAGGATAATGTAATCGTAATTGGTAATTGATTTTCACGAATCCCAAGTAATTCAATTACTTAGAAAGTAATTCGATTACTTATCAAGTAACTGAATTACTTAGTAATTAATTCAATTACCCAATAAATAATTGAGTTACTACAAAAAATTCAATTACCTTTCTGTATGGAAAAACTGTCGGAATTTTGGCCAGCCAGAAAGAGCACCTTGAAACACGGCGGGCCGCTTTGAATCCAGCGAACGCCCCCTCGCCGATTTAGTATTTTCAATTTATGCTTACCGACACCGTTTACTTTTTTTATGGAAAATCTGTTGATGTTTGGGGTAGAATAAAAAGAAATTTTTATTTTAGTCATTTAATGTTGAACTTGCCGAGAAAGCAGTTTAAATAGTGTAACGTGCGCGTATGATGCATATTATTATAAATATTTTATTTGTTAATATATCGTTTTTAGTATATGTGGTAATTTAAATAGGGTAATTGCTGACATATTTAATTACTTTTAGTTTTAATTGATAATTGAATTGCTTTTTAAAAGTAATTGCGACAGCTCTGGACGTCACTCAGCTAACTATGGATTGTCATTCCAATTAAACGTGCATGCAAAATTTCAGCTAAATTGGTTGGGGGATAACCGCTTTAAAATCCATCTGCCAGAAGCCAAAATATCCGCTCATCTAAGGTAGGTGTTTACCATTTATTTGTGTTATTCTAAGGATGTGTGTTAAAACTTTTAATTATATGTCTTATATTCATTGGAAAGGGGCCTATTTTATAAAACATTTTAGTTTTTAGGCACAATGTTTTAGGACACCAAATAACCCCATTTTAAAAAGAATTTAAAATGGGGTTATTTGAATCACGTTATCGGGGGCAAATTCGATTATATTTGGAGTTAATAATACATTTTTATTTTATTGTAGGTGGTTCGCACGTACAAAATAAAAACAAATGCGGGTGAATAGTCCCAGAAAAAAATGACACAAGCCGCAAATAAAGTCCTAAACAAAGAGCTAAGCAAGTTTTAAAACGTTTATTGTGTAGCTGGATTGTTACTTACTACCATTTTATCAATAAAAATTACATATATTACACTTTAACAATAAAGGTATAAGGTATTTAATAAGGCAAATAAAAATAAAACCATTTTGATATCCGATTTCACTTTCCCAGTTTGTTTAATTTTCATTTAAAGAGGCGCTTAAAGTAAAAAACCCCTTAAAAGAAGTTTTTAAAAACTTTCATTAACTGCTAAATAGCTGTCTTTAAGTCACACTCTGCACAACACAAATTTTTCTCTTTTGGATTTTGTAGTTTCCCAACGTACACGTTGCGGTTTTGCCATTTAACACTAGACACTCGAAAACTAAAGCAACTAGAATAAAACCAAAAGCTCTTTAGGCGGCGTGATATTCGCTACTTTAGCTACATGGGTGTTCCAAGGGGAATAACTTAACTCATAAGTGATCCCGGCTCATTTATCACTGGAAAACCGCACCAGGAGCAGGAATTTTGGCTTCTACCCGCGCGATCTTGCGACGTTGCTTAATCCTGTAAAATCTTTCGAGGACAGTGGCAGGACCAAGTTTTACAGTTCTTAAAAGATTTGTTTTTTAGCACTTTATCTTTGATTTGAAATAAAACCAATTTAAAAATTTATATCGCAATGGAATGGAATCGGTTACCCTTTACAAAAGGATCCGTGATTTGTATTCGTTTTATAATTTTAAAATGATTTGATTTTTTTTTCAAAGAATCCGATTCCAAAAGGCATCGATTTTTTATGTTTTAAATTCGAGACAAATTGGTTTATAAATGCCAAAATCCGCCATTTTGAAAACCCCATTTTAAATTTCCAAATTTTAATCTAGGATTCTTAATTTCCAAACTTTGGCCTAGCCGCCCTGAAAACCCGAGCGAAACTGAGACAAATTGGTTTGTAAATGCCAAGATCCGACATTTTGAATCTTCCATTTAAAATTTTTAAATTATTAGAAAGATTCTTAATGAGCATCACATTGATTTTCGGAAAATAGATATGAAGAATTTTAAAACATCTACATATTAAAATCTTTGAATTAGGAAACACACCTGACAACTGATTTTTAACCAAAATATGTTGTTTTTTAGGTCCAGAGAAACAATATTTAAATGAAACAATTTTGTCCTTACCGTGAAGTGTGTATCCAGAAATGGGCATAATTTTACTTGCATTTGATTTTAAAAGTTTTGATTGCTCATCTTCATAATTGTATATGTTTTCCTTGAGATAACCCTAAGGGACTTTCAAAAAGGATATTTTATTATAACTATTGAGGGTGTCAAAAATGAATTTAAAATTTTAATACATTTTTATTTTCCGCAAGCATAAAAATTATTAAACGGTACTTGTGAAACTTCCTGTAAAGATACAATAGGATGTCCTCTTTATAAATTGAGGTTATCTTAAGAATCACATTTAAAAAACATACAAAGATCTAGCATCGCAAGTTTTGGAATACAGTTCGAAAAAATGTTTCATTTAGGGGTTTCATATTGATCTTAGAAATAACATATTTAAATTAGAAGTATATTTGCCAAAAACTAATTTGTTTAAAAGTTACAGCACTTCAAAATGAGGCTAAAATTATTTATATTTCGCGTCTCGGGCTTCGTGCTAAGCGTATAAACGCATTGTTTGTAGTCCGGGAACATTTTTTTTATATTACTATGAACTATAGTCAATTCAAAGCCGAACTGCTGCCTCGGCTCAGCGGGTTGAAATCGCATTTTTTACCTCAAAAAAAAAACGTGAAAAATCGGTTTTTCTAATATAACTCGAAAGCTAATGATTTTAGAAAAAAAAGTATAGAATTAAAATTAATGGTCTAACAAAACTACGTAATTTTTTTATATAAAATTTTTTGCAGCACTTTTAGTTTTTGAGATATTAAAGATTGAATTTTAAAATAAAAACGCAAATATCTGAAAAACTAAAAGAGTTACGAAAAAATGTATAAAAAAATATGCCTTTTAGTGAGCTCTATGAAAAAAATTATCTATACATTTTTAATAAAATAAGTAATAAAGGAGATTTAAGAAAAAAAAGTGATTTTGGCCATTAAAAATTTCGCTAATAACAATATTTTTTGGTACAAGTAAGTATACCAGCTCCGATCTATCTAAAAATTAATTCAAAATGTTCTATTCATTGAATGAAACAAAATAATGCACATGTGCCTGGAGACAATGGGAAATAACCTGGTGGCGTGGATATTTTATTTAATTTGTTTTGGTCCAATAACTGTACCCATTCCGATTTACTTGGAACTTTAACTTAAATAAAATTTAATCTTTATTTTATTGAAAAAAAAATAATTGCCCCCTTGATCTAGGTGTTATATACCTGGCAGGACGCTTAACATTTCTTGACCTTCCATGCTCCTATGTATATAGCTCTTCATTTAAATATTTTTATTATCGATTTAAATAATAATATTAATGATATTTAAAAAAAGTTAGTCGTTCAGAATGATCTTGAAAAAATTTAAATCATATTTTTAACGTAAAATTTTTTTTTATAGTTTATAGTAGTATTTTTTTTATATTCAGCATTAAACTTTGAAAACATTTCTCTTATTAAGCTATCTACTTCTTTTAGGCTTAAAGCCATTTTTATTGAAATAATTGTATTTACCTATTTATTAACTACTTTAAAATATGATCAAATTAAAGTTTAAATAATAATTCAACTAAAAAAATAAATAAACTATAAAAAACATTTTTGA
The DNA here is from genome assembly GCA_019359885.1 of Listronotus oregonensis. Lineage (NCBI taxonomy): Eukaryota > Metazoa > Arthropoda > Insecta > Coleoptera > Curculionidae > Listronotus > Listronotus oregonensis. The sequence goes on from JAHBCN010011479.1 coordinate 21,568, forward strand.
TGTTAAAAATATGTTTAAAATTTTCTTAAAATCGTTCTGAACGAGTAACTGTCTTTATTAATTATTAATATTATTATTCAAATCGATAATAAATATATTTAAACGATGAGCTATACACATAGTATCATAGAAGGTCGAGAAATGTTAAGCGTGCTGCAAGGTATATAACACCCAGATTGAGGAGGCACTATTTTTTTTCAGTAAAATAAAATTTTTATTTTATTTAAGTTAAAGTTTCAAGTAAATCAAAATGGGTACAGTTTTTAGATTAAAAAAAAAATTAAATAAAATATCCATGCCACCAGGTTATCCCCCATTGCCTCGGGGCACAATGAATAGAACATTTTAAATTAATTTTAGATAGATCGGAGCTAGTATACTTACTTGTACCGAGAAATATTATCAAAATTTTTATGGCCAAAATCACTTTTTTGCTTTTATCTCCTTTATTACTTACTCGTATGTTATTAAAAATATGTATATAACCTTTTTTAATGAGCTCACTAAAGGGCATATTTATTGTTATACATATTTTTTCGTAGCTCTTTAATTGACTATAGTTCATAGTAATATAAAAAATGTTTTATGCGTATCTCTTTTTGGCTTGGTTTTTTGAGGTGACCTCCCGGACTATTGTTCTACTAGAGACTTGACTGTTTTAAATTTGTTTGTTAGACGGCGAATTGTCGCCGCGCCAGCGCACTACGCAAGAAACTTTCGACAAACTGGGCACTTATTTTGATAGTAAATCTTAACAATGTTCATGCGTTGTTCAAATGTGTAGCTTTTCATGGAGCTATGTCACAACTGACTGAGTACTCCACCAACAAATAACAGTTGTATCATTTTAGCCTTCATCATGCGCTGTAGCCATTTGGCGATAACCCAACACTTGGTATAAATGAAAAAACGCAAAAAACATTTTTTAATTATAAATATTCCACCTTTTCACTTTAAGTTATGCAAATTCATTGACATCTGTTTACAAAATTAGGATTTTTGTAAATAAATTATCATATACAGACAGGTCCAGCGTAGTAGAAACATAGGCAGGGAACTGATGAATTTACTACTGTCCGCTTCGATCGATAAACATCGGCATGCATGATTAATCGAACCGAATATCGGTTTGTAATATGCTTTCGGACGGGTGTGTTGTATGGTTTATTTATGCGATCTAATCTGTTGAAAAAAACAGTCGATACTTAATACCGTTATTTATAAATAGGGAATTAAATACCAACAGCTTTATTTATCAGTTCATTAATTGCCAAAGCAAAATAAAAAGTAAGTTCTCTAAACACAAAACTCATTTCTAAAATTAAAATAGTACGCAATGAAAAAATAAATAATAATAAACATAAAAAATACTCTAAAATGAAATTATAATAAATATTCAAACAAACCTCTTCCTTGCGCAAGGCAATATGCCAAACGATCGTAAAAACCCCGTCTAACGTTTGTTAGCATATTAAGGTTGATAGTTTGAAAAGCTTCTTCGATTTTTATTCGAAGTTCTTCTAAATTATTAGCCCTATCATGACCATAAACCTCATTTTTTAAATAACCCCACAAAAAGAAATCATTAGGAGCAAGGTCTGGTGATCTCGCGGGCCACAAAATGGTTCCACGTCCACTAATCAAACGGTTAGGAAACGTATTGTTCAAATATCCTTGAACAATACGTCCATTGTGAGCGGGACAACCATCTTGCTGATACCAGATATTACCAAATTTTATGAATTTGTCGATATGATTTTTCTTGTAAATACCATTTTACAATTTGAACCTTTTCACGAGGTTCGTAAACGTCCATTATTATGTATTTTTAGTGAAGAAACGAGTTTCCAAGAGAACTTACCACGTATTTGCAATGCCTGCAGCTGCAAGAAAGCAAATACTATTTAAATTCAAAATTAAATCTTCAAAAACATTTAACATTTATTGCATCGTTTTTGCGAGTTTTGTTTGCTAGCTCGAGTCAGGCGAATGTAAGTCAATTCGCCTAAGTGATTCCCATGTTTCTACTACAGTGGACCTGTCTGTATATTATAGCCGTCTTTTACTACGGATTTAACCAACAGGAGGATATTAATACGGACGATTAATGAATGGTTCAAACCATTAATCGCCAATTATTGAGTTAATTACAATATTTTTTTGGCGATCGTTATTAAATTGTGAAAATCATATTTAAAAAAGGTTTTTTCGGAGCACATTTTAATTTTAGGCAACCCACTTTACAGGTGATTTAGTATCTGGTATTTAAGTGACAGAACATTAGGGACGGACTTTAATAATATAAGCATTTATAATTTATTGTTTATTTAGGTAAGTATAATCCTAAAATTACATTAAGAAATTAAATACAGGGTGGCCGTCCATATTTTGACCCATTTTGATCGCGAATAACTTTTGAACAAATAAAGATATCAAGATGCGGTTTTCGCAAATATACTTATATTTCTCTAAAGTTTATTCTCGTATCTTTACCATTTTTATGTGACATTCCATTAGCTCAAAAACAAAATGGCCGATTTTCCGATATAGGACAACTTTGTTATTTTAAATGGAACACCCTGTATATGTTTCAATATTTTTAAAATTTAATCTTTCCCCTTTAAAAAAATGTAACACAAGCTATGGTTATCTTAAAAATAACGCATTTATTGACCTCCAAAGAATTGACTGTATGTCGAATAGGAATATTATTTTAAAAGGATTTTTGAAAAGTCGCCTGTGGAAACAAAGTTATCTCGTTTCCATAACAGCAAAAGCCCATTGTCAGCCATTGTTGGTCATTTTTGACAAGTTATTTTAATTAGGAAGCGAAAATGTTCTCGTTAAGCGAAAAGGAAAATGTGTTATTATGTTTGCCGAAACCAAATCAGTAAAAGAAACCCAGCGAAGATTTAGAAACATGTTTAATAAAGCTCCACCCACAAAAATTCAATTAAAAATCTGGTACAGAAAATTCTGGAGTACAGGATCTTTAGCCCGTAAAAAGAAATTAGTAAACAATGAGAATTTGCTAAATAAAACGTTACAAATTCTCAAATCTCAAGTTCAGTCCATATTCCTAAAACTACAGTACAAGAAATCATGAAAAAAGAACTTAAATTAAAGCCATACAAAATTCAAATGTTACAAGAAATAAAAGAAACTGATTTTCCACAAAGGGTGGAATTTTGCCAGAGAATTCAAAATTTAGTAAGGAACAATATACATTTTTTGGATAGACTAATAATGTCAGACGAAGCCACATTTCACCTCAATGGAAAAGTAAATAAGCATAACTGCAGGTTTTGGGCAACAGAAAATCCTCGACAATATAACGAACACGTTAGAGATTCGCCAAAAGTCACAGTCTGGTGTGGTATGTCAAAGCAAAAAATTATGGGCCATTTTTTTTTCATGAACCAACTGTAACCTCTTGGACTTACGTTGATATGCTGGAAATATTTTTTTATCCCCAATTGCAAGAAGAAAATCTATTGAATTTCGTCTATTTTCAACAAGATGGGGCTACACCACATTATGCTAACATTACCAAGGATTCACTGACCAACATTTTTGGAAACCGGTGGATTGGAAGAGGAGGCCCTATTTCCTGGCCACCTCGTTCACCAGATTTGACTGTTCCAGATTTTTTTCTGTGGGGATATGTGAAAGAGAGGTGTTATAGTCCACCCCCAAAATTTAGAGCAAATAAAAATTAATATCCGAAACATAATAGAAAATATTCCTGAAGAATTTTTTTGTCAATAGTTTTAATAAGTTTTTTCGAATTTAAATAAGTGCGTCGAAGTCGGCGGAAGGCATTTTCAACATTTACAGTAGTTTTTTAAAAAGTAATGTAACCTTATTGTAACTTTTTTTTTGTGAATAACCTAAACCTTTGGCGATCCTTTTTTTTTTTTAACATATGAAGCAAATTTTAATTGTTAAATAATATTGTTGGTCGACATGCAGTCAATTTTTCGAAGGTCAATAAATACGTTGTTTTTTGAGATAACCATAGCTTGTGTTACATTTTTTTAAAGGGGAAAGATTAAATTTTGAAAATATAGAAACATATACAGGGTGTTCCATTTAAAATAACATAGTTGTCCATAATCACCAAATCATGGGTTGTATCGGGGCTTCCTAATCAATGGTTGAGGCCGGCTTTCAGGTGGATACCTATATACCGACTTATCAAAGGCATTTGACAGTTTTTTTCCACGAACTACTGTTGCTAAAGCTTAAGCGGTTGGAGGGATGGTCCCTTTTTTTAATGGATTCATTCTTACCTGTCATCACGAAGGCAGTCTGTTAGGCTGCATGGTGCCACATCGTGCGACATATCTGTGATTCCGGGTTCCCCAGGGTTCCCATTTGGGTCCCATTTTATTTATTTTGTTTATAAATGATGTAATAAGTTTTTTTTAAATTTTTCAGTGTTTGTTGTATGCCGATGATTTAAAGTTTTATGCTGTTATTCGTTCTTCGTCAGATTGTCAACTGGTTCAACAAGAATTAGATTTTTGGGGGGTTAAACACTTTTTTTAACTTTAAATGTAAACAAATGTAAAACAATGAGATTTTAAAAAAACCGTTCACCTCTCATATTTCAATATCACATAAATGATATTGCTCTGGAATCTGTGAGCCATTTTAAGATTTAGGTGTTATCTTTGAAAAGGGAAATTTAAAATTTTTTAATTTACATGTGGATAGTATTGTGTTGAGGGTTTTAGAATGTTAGGATTTTTAAAGAGAAATTTTAATCATATAAACAACACAAAAGTAAAAAAATTTACCATAATAGTTTAGTCAGGGGCGTTCTTAAATAATAGTGTAATTTGGGCACCATTTTACAATTGTTATGTAAATAGGTTGGAACGCATAAAAAAAAATTTGAAAAATTTTTTTTCTTTATAAGTACAGTTTTCCCCTTTTCAAAATTTAAGCCACCAAACAAGATTGTTGTTAGCAGGGATGTCATGTCGGGAGTGCAGGCGAAAAAAGCCTTATTGCTTTTTTTGCATAAAATTGTAAATGGTATAATTAACTGTCCCTTTCCCCATTAGGAAAATAAACTTTGAGTACCAAGTCGGCACACCAGATCTAGAACTTTTTTGTAAAACCCACCGAACAAATTAGGTATGACGGCGTTTGTTGATCGGTTAATTAGTAATTACAATAACAATTACTCAGCCATAGATTTGTTTTGTGCTACAACAGAGACATTAAAAAGACGCACATAGGAAGTGTAATGTTTGTGTTTCGTAGATTTTTTTGTTTTTGAGCGTTTTTTACATTTTATATATTTACCTTTTATATTTTAACTTATTTTAAATATGTGTTTTTTTTAATTAGTGTATATATATTTTTTTGTTTTTGTTTATGTTAAAAATTTGGAATTATTTTTATTCTGTAATGTACTGACAAATAAATAAATAAATAAATAAATAAATAAATAAATGTGAATGAAATGAATAATGGAAAATCGGCCATTTTGTTTTTGAGCTAATGGAATATCACAATAAAATCGAGAAGGTACGAGAATAAACTTTAAAGAAATATAAGTGCATCTGCAAAAACCGCATCTTGATACCTTTATTTGTTCCAAAGTTATTCTCGATTAAAATGGGTCAAAATATGGCCACCCTGTATATGCAAAGTTTTAATAAATTTATAACTGCATTATCTATACATAATTACATTTTTAATCTAAATATCTAAATTCAATTCTGTTTCACTATCAGAGTCATCATTGAGATTAATTACAATAGGATTTATGTTGTTTTGGATAGAAATGTAAGAGTCCTCAATTTTTATAATGTGCTGTAGTGAATTTTTCCAGCTCTCAACTGGTATGTTAGTAATTATATTTTTTATCAAATTTATAACATTGGGACTTAAAGTAGGTGTAACATTTTCTGCTCTGATCTTTGATTTTACTTGGTTCCACAAATGCTCTATGGGGTTAAACATACAGTGATACGGAGAAAGCCGTAAGACAGTATGGCCAGCCTGTTCAGCCAAATTATCACATACATATTGTTTTTTAATTGCATATGAATTTAGGACTTTCAAAAGTTGCGTTTTTTTGTAACTGAATTCAAGATAAATATTATTTTCTAACAAATATTCCTGGATTTCAGTTTTTGAGCTTGATAAAACTGGTGCTTTGTGTAGGAGACGGCTGTGGTAGCTTGCGTTATCCATGACAATAACACTGTTGTTTGGAATATTTTTTAAAAGATAATTTTGAAACCAGTTTTCAAAAAGTTCTGCACTTGTGTCCTCATGATAATCCAAGCTAGAATCGTTAATACTCTTTGCAGACAACAACAAGCAGTTTGGGACAAATCCGTCTTCTGAAGTGTGTATTATGGTAATGCGTTTTCCTTTATTTGAAGGTGCTTTCGTCTGACAGTTTTGACTGAAATCAACCCATCCTTTGGATACTGTGTCGTGTGTATCGAACCATGTTTCATCAAGGTAAATTATGGATCTGTTTTCTAACCTATATCTTTTAATTTCTTGAGGTTAATTAAATCACCAAGTGCGTAATCTGTGCGATTCCATTACTACTTGTCTTTTGTCTTATTTGCGGTATTTAAATCCCATTTTACAAACAACTCTATGGAGGGTGGCACGGCTAATATTTATATTGGTTTCGTCTTCGTCTAGATTTTTTTTTCAGTTTATCCAAGGTAGGAATAACTCCGCTTTCATAAAGACAATATATTTTCCTTCTTATTAGGTCCTGATCATTATTGTCTATACGGTGAGATTGAAAATCACTACGTTTTTTTCTTTTGTTCAATTCTTCACTAATAATAATATCCCTTATCGATGATATTGGAGTTTTTGTAAGTGGACAGGTTTTTTTTAAAGCTTCTTGTTTAATTAGACCTCTACTGATTAAAGTTTCATACACATTTTTTACAACCTGTCTTGCATCTAATGACAAATGATTTCGACGCGACATAGTTATATTCTCGTAAAATAACTTTTTTGAAACGCACAGTAAAAACGGTTATTCAACACTGCCACTAAAATATTAGCCAACATATTTATATGCCTAATGGTTTATACTAAAGAAATACCTGGTCCACCCCTGCCCTTATGAACAAATGGGTTTACCCAATAACAATAGGTAATAAAATCGTTAAAGGTTTATTGGGGTATGGTCCGTCAAAAGCCATAACGATATACTTTGAGACAGACTATACAAGTAGACTTTTTTTGTGTTTTTTAGTGGCCTATACTTTAATCGTTTATTAATAAACGTATTTATAACGCTT
>JAHBCN010011480.1:0-29029 GCA_019359885.1 Listronotus oregonensis
CTATAAAATGAAGTGATTTGTGTATAATCGTTTAAATATAATTTTTGAAGTAATTTTATGAGCACTTAACAATTACACTTTTTTGTGTTAAATATTATATAACTATAGCACAATAAGTATTTACAATAAAGAAAAGTATATCAGTTTAAAAAAAACACAAAGTTTTTAAGTTACTAGGCAATGTATTATTAATGATCGTGCACAGACTGGTGTCCTGCTGGAAGCTTTACAAGTACTGGGAACATAATCACCCGGCGGGCGATACCGCCCCTCAACGTGGCGAATCGCTGAGCATTTCGGTACCAGCGGCTGTGCCACCGTAGTAAAAATGTTTCGATTGGGATATATTAAATGAGACCATTTTGACTTTGTTTTATATGAGACTATGCAGCCCCACCCAACTGGTGTGATCAAAAATTGGTGAATACTTCATAGCGCTGATATTATATAGTCACTAGATAATAGTTTTCCAAAAGCTGGGGTTCATTTTAGTCATAAGACAACTTTCAAATAAAATACTTATAAAAAATGAAACCTAATTGATCGACAATAACACAAATATTAGTTATTCTAAACACAACTTTTAGGGAACTTTTGTAAAATGTTATTAAAATACAAAACAAACAAAGATCCGGTGCCAACAAAAGGTTACAAGAGCAAACCCTAAAAAATTTTAAAGGAATGCTTGAGACGGAGGCTGTTATACCATGCGCGCACTGAATATGGTGCGCAAAACAATTTCTGCCGGTCGTTGGAGAACACGTAATTGTAAAACTCTTATTTTCTTTGACTGAGACTTTCATTTGAAGCTTTAAAGTGGAGGTTGCACTAAGTTTGAAGAAGATCTTTTAAAAATATTGTATCACTCGACATCCTATCCATTTAAAATTCAACTAAAACATTCACTCAGTTCAGGTTTAAAAGATAATTATACGTTTAATAACCCAAAAATTGTTTTAAGAGCTAAATGCGTGGGTCAAACTATTTTTCCTTTTATTAAGAACAGAGGAAAGCGGTGGTAGAACTTTCAGTTTGCTGAGTCTTGGCGCTTTTGTGGATAAAATGAATCTCCGCTAACTGTTTATTTACTCGACAGTTTTCACCAAAGTAAAGCCAAAACTCCATGCGATTGTCGAACTTTGATCAAAATAGTGGTACCAACAGCGACCTCGTCCTTCCCGCGTTTAACGTTTGACAAGGTTAAACTTTGGAGGCTTATTTCTTCCGTATGGGACATCGATACAAAGTAGGCAAAAAAGTACGCGGAAAGTTTGAAATTTGTTCTAATCCTATATAAATATAAGTCCTGCTAGAAGGGACAATACTTAAAACGTGTTAAAAAACGTACTACATTACGCCTTTTTAATTGCACTGCCGGCAGGGTTTCAACAATCTATCATTAATAAAACCAACGTTACCAAACAACTTTCTTTAATTATAAATACTTTTTGTTGATAAAAATTTAAATAATCTAGTAATAAGAAAACCCCTCAAAAATTAATAAATGGTGGTAAAATTCAAAAGATCATATTATATTTTACTGAAAATACTTTTAGGTACGCTTATTTTAAAGGTTTTGATAATTTTTTTCTGAAAGAATGCCTTGCCTTATAAAAAATGCGTGGAAAAAATATTTAACAACAAAAAAATGTTACTTTTAAATTTTTTTAATTTGTTTTTGGATTTACTTTTAACAAAGTTTTTAATGCCACAATACCATAAATGGCGCACTTTTATTCCACACAGATCACGCCATATTTTTTGCCACCCTTCAAAAATGAACAGATTTCGCAATAATTTAAATTTGTTAAAATAATGACAATGTTTCCAAACGTTGCAAAAAGTGTCACTTGAAACCTGAATTTAATAGCACCCAAGAACCACAATCGCTGTTAGTGCTTTTAAGAAATTTGTTTTCTTCATTACCCTTTATTTTTTTTATAGTCAATAATCGCGAAGCAGTCGAAAACTATGAAATATGAAAAAATATGTTTGGCAAAAATAATTGGGTTTGCTAAGTCTATCGATATGTCCTTTAAGACCCAAAGTCCACAGATCTAAATTGTTCAATATTTGGCGTAGCGAAGAATAAATATTGGTAGATATTTTCTTGAAAACACGCAAACGATATGCGAACTAATTTTCTGTGTATTATAGTGGAATATTGGTTGGAGAAAGGAATATACCGCAGCTTGATGTTTTTATTCCAGGTCAGCTTGTGGAAAGATTATAATAAAGTAGATGGTATAGTGCAGAAAACATCTACTATTCATCTGGTTAAAGGCCGGTTCTAATTTACGCTTCACTTCCGCGCTTCTGGAAGCGGCAGCCAGCGACCATCGTTACCGGTGAATTTACATATAAACTTCAAAGCGTGGCAAGGAGCGTCAGTTCATATGAAACCAGCACAGTGTGGAACGACGTCGGAATGTTATTGGCAGTTCTGATGGTTGATCGGTAAGCATTTGTTTTATACTAGGTGGCGCATTTGAAAAAAAAAAACGCCCTAGATATTTTCGGCTTTGAAGGGGGAATTTCATACGCTTTTAATTTAGGTATGTTAAATTTGACTTTGAGGCTATGTTTTAAATACTAAAAAAAAATTCTAAATACTTCCTGCTGTGATGCCATGGGCACATCACGAAACAAAACAGACCAATAGAATCAACTTATTTCAGGGTCAGTTACTATCACCAATCATTCAATTGAATCCTAAAAGCACGAACATTCTGGAGTTTGAAAATGTTTGACATAATGTATTGCCATTAATCCATCGGTATATTGAAAATAACTTTACCACTTTCCTCGATTTTTTCCCAATATTGTTCCATATTGTCCCTCACGTTGATTGCTATCCCTAATATGTATTAATTGTTCAACTTTTCTTTGTGGTTCATCAGAGCCATTATTTTCACTACATGTCTACTTGATCGACAGCGCTGAACTTCATTTTTGAGCAAACCAGCTACAGGCGGTGAGCGTAAGCCAGCTTGAAGTCAAGCAAGGCATATGGCGCAAATGAGAGCAGCTACTAAGAAAAGCACAAAAGACTATTTAACGCATTTGGCTCAAGTGAATCCAGCGTGGCAAGCACATTGAAGCGTATGAACCAACTAATTCGTATTCCAGTGGTTAGTCTAGTTAAATATTTTATTTTAACTTGTGCCTATTAAATGAGTTAAATAAAACTGCAGTAGAATTTATTTTCTTCTTGATCTTATTTGTTAAGATTGTGCATTCTCCACGAGCAATACAAAAATCACTCCTTACTTAGTAATTTCTCTGGTTAAAATTTTCATTTTTCTTTAATTATTTAACATAGCAAGTAAGGCTTAAAAAAGTGGGACAAACAAAAAAATTATAAATATTTTTTATGCTTAACATTATTTCTTTTTTTTTCTGCCTATGGCACGTTTCTAGTTAATAAATTAGTCTATATTGATTTGCATCTAAATTTATTTATAATTATTTATATAAACTTAAGTTACATAATTAAAACACATTTATATTTTATCCTTTGTTGAATTCGTGGTTTTATTATACAATATGTTAAACATACATACAAAAAAGTTTATTGACTGGACATTTTAACATTTTTACAGTGAGCATTCATACATTATTGTTAGTATAACGACAAAACCAACATTCTAAAGTCAACGCTTTTTTAAAGAGTTAAAAATGTATAAATAAGCGTAAGAAAAAGGCAGATTTTTGAACTTTTTTAAAGGCCGTTTTTTAAATCCAGTAATATGGGTTCTCAAGGTGCTATTATATCAGTAATTGGAACATAATGCTTATTCCTTTGGACACAGTCCTTTTTTTCCCAATAAAAGAAACTTCTTACTAAATGGTTTAAGAAACTTGGCTGGGGAAGGCTGGATCCACCCAAATAGAGGGGGCAAAAAATATTTAAAATGCAACTGATTAAGTAAAATTATGACAATTTTATGTGACGATGAACTAAAAATAGAGTTTTTTTGGCTAATTTTCGGCAAAGAGAAATTTACAACATTCTTCTTTGACTGTTTTGCATTGCAAAAACTCCATTTTTGTTCCTAACAACGTAAAAGAATTTCCCCGGCCTAATGCCTGTCCATTTTATTATATTTCCCAATCATTTTTTTTTTCTTACCGACACTCTTTCTTCCACATACTATTTCCCTTCCGTGTATGATAGTTTCCGGCATCGCATATTTATCATTTCTTAAGATGTGTCTTAGGTAAGCGGACTTTCATTTTTTAATTATTGTCAGCGTCTTTCCATGGATGTTTTATTATTCTTCTGTATAGCCACACATCAAAAGTCTCCAATTCCTTTATAGTTTAAGTTTTGAGAGTCTTATTATCCATAAGTAGTAGGCTCTGGTTGACTGGATTTTTTTGAACAACCATGAATTTATTTTTTCTATATTTACAGAGAGGCCAATTCTGCTACTTTGTTTCTAAATATAATCTGCCAACAACTGCAATTCCTTCAAAGATTCGGCATATAAGTTGAAAAGTGCAAGCGATAGTACAAAACCTTGTCTGACTCCTTGTTGAATACTGTGATTTTCAGAATTAGTATTGCTTTCTAATCAGCTCTATATCTTTGTAGTCGAGTCAAATATTTTTAAGTTCTAAGAATAGTTGCATATGTTGAACTCTATCAAAAGCTCTTTGCAGCAGTCGATGCAGCACATAAGGATAGATTGACCGCCCAGGTAACCAATTCGAAATTTTCCAAGCCGAATATGACAAATACCTACTATTTGCTGCTTTGACACAGAATACATATCAAATAGTGCCTAGAATACATACTTACTATTTCAAATCTGCGCTTAAATATTGTATACTATGTAAGCATACTTTGAGCCTCAATAATAAATCTTTATACAGCATTCCATCAAATTTTTAAACTAGTGTCGACTTTAACATACTTCTAAATACACAGAAATATCGATGTAAAAATAATAATTTCTGTATTTAAAGTAGTACGCTTTTATATTATTATTTTTTATAATAGACACCATATTATATTAAACTTTTTTTTATTTACAATGCATTAAATATTTTAAAATTTTAAAATTAGTACAAATTTAATACCTAACGCTTCAAGATTTGAATTTTTCGATTTTGGTATTTGGACCGACGCTTTATCTATATTATATAAGTCAGCTGTAAAATTATTAAAAAAACTTTTGATTTTTCGGTTTTGTTCTAAAACGCAGGTCTAAATTGTTCAGTCTCAGCCGGGACATATTTTGAAAATGTTCCATAATAATTTTAGAAAATATAAGTAAATATTAAAATAAGCTAAATAAAAAATTTCCGATTAATATTTTTAATCAACAGTGATTGGTATAGTGAAAGGTGTTTCCTAAACACTTCTTTTCTTATGGGGAAAAATAAGTTGCACGCTAGAAAATGCTTACGAACTCGTCCTTAAAGCAGAATTTTAAGCCTTTTGATGCAATGCATTTGGGAGCAAACATAGGCGTGCGCAGGGTAAAGCTGGTGTGGGTGCCGAGATAATAATAATAATAATAAGCCGCAACCCAGATTATTTTACCGAAACATAGAAAGACTCAATCTATCTCGAAACCCCACGTTTGGATTTTTTAAATCTGCTGAGCTCAAGTCTGAGACCGAGGGTTTCCTACTAGCATGCCAGGATGAGGTGATAAACACATTGGTATACCGAAGCCAGTTTTCTAACATTCCTGATACAGTTTGTCGAGCTTGTCGACAGCATCCCCGAAACACTAATGCACTTATTGTCAGCTTGTCCAGTGCATGCTGTAAGTGGTTACATCCACCGACATAACGATGCGCTTCGGGTACTTTATTATCACCTCAGACATAATTACGGCATCGACGAAACACCATTTGCCATTTGCTATCGGCGATATCGAGGCAGTAGTGGAAATGGCGAGCTGTCGCATATATTGGAATTATGCATTTCCAACTACGCATCAAATTCGCGCCAATAAACCTGATATCGTTCTCCTTGAAAAAGGGAAAAACTCTAATATGTAGTTGAGTTCTCCGCCGCAGCGGAAACTAACATCGATATAAAGGAACGGAAAAAACAGCCAAATATCAGGATCTACTTGGCGAACTTCGAGGCTCTATCTGAGTATAACGTGCGATTAGTTGTCTTGATTGTCGGCGTTTTGAGGGGCATAAAGGAAAATGTGTTGGGAGAGCTGAAGTGTATTCCCGCATGTCAAAATTCACCCGAAGAATTGGTGATGAAAATGCAGAAATCTGTTGTCGGGTCCCTCCGTTTACTGAGGCAAATGAATTTGACCGAAGAACACTGACCGAGCGAGGAGTGGTCTTCGATACGGATGGCCTTCCGCATGACATCCTATGGGGTCGGAGCCATGGGATACGTCATGTCGGATCTTTCTAAATAATAATAATAATGAAGTGAATTAAACTGGATCGATTCATTTCCTACATTTAATCTAAGAATTGTAATTTTAAATCAGAACCTTATCAAATTATAATTTTCATATTTTAAATACAGTAATCTATTTCACACTAGTGGGGGTGCCACGGCACCCACGGCACCCACTGTGCGCATGCCTATGAGAGCAAATGCTTCTGTTTTTGAATTTCAGTATTAAAAAGTTTAAAATTTAGTTTAAATTTCTTACATAATAAGTCAGTGGATTAAGTGAAAATGGTTTTTTACTTGTACAATTTAGCTTTTAATAGCCACTGTTGATTAGCGAAATTTAAAAAAAGGAATTAAATATTTAGATTTTTGCCCGAAAGTAATTTTTTTTTTGAGCTCTGTCGTTGATCTATTTAACAATATAAGTTGTTTTACTGAGAATTAGTCATAAAGCTCTAGGGAGAGATAGTCATTATAAGCTTAAATAAAACATAACTTGTAAGAAAGGCGTACAAAATGACAAATATTACAAGAAAAGATGACCAATTTTAATTTTATTTAAACATAAAAATAAAAAAAACAATTTAAAAATTTACGTGTAATTTGTCAACTTTTCTTAAAATAGTTGGCCATTTGACGTCTTTCTTATCGCTTATGTTGTATTTAGGCTGATGATGACCATCTTTATGGTAGAAACATTTCTATCTCTTCCTGAACCTCTATGACTGCTTGTCAATAAAACAACTTTTGTGGTTAAAGGCAGTGTTTTTTTTTTTCATTCTTTATAACACCACAGAATATGGACTATTTGATCAACTTTGAACTGTCTGGGTTACTATTAATTGTACATACTTTACCCAAACACCGTTTTAAAGCTCATAAAATAGGATTTCTTTTTTATCCCATATTGTCTATACCAAAATACACAGGGAAAAAGTTATAGGTAGTCTAAAAAAAAAACATAGCCAAGTTTCAAAAATTGTATATCGTTTGCTACTAATCCTAAAGATTTTTACCAAAAACCATTTTAAGGACATTATAACAGCTTTGTTTTTGTAAAGCAATTTTGAAAAGCATAAACTAAATTTACGGGTAAACAGTTATGGGCCAAAATTTGAAAAATAAAAAAATTCATTTTATTTTTTATTGCTTCGTTTTTTTTTTTAATATGGGTTAGTAAAAAAAATGATTGACTTAAATATTTTACACATTGAACAACTTTTCTGTTAACGAATGTATACAAAAAGTGCATAGAAGTTAAGTTAAAATTAAAAAATCGAAAAATTTACAAATTCTTTTATCCCCCAAAAAAATTTAAGATAAAAAAATTAAATCCCTTTAACGTTGTAGTTCCTTTTACCCCTCTTTATTTTGACATAGTCAATAGCATTAAATAAGAAATTCAGTAAACTATAGGGAGCATAATATTATAAATTTGAAAAAGTGACCCTTAAAAATTTTTTTATTTGGTTTAAAAAATTTTGAATTTTCGGGGCTTTTACATTTTTCAACCCACATGGGGTCCCGCGGATTGGCTGGACTATTAAAAAACAAAAATCAGAAAAACAATTATTTTGTTTCTTACCTATTCTAATATTAAACGGTTTGCTTTTCTAAAATAAAAGCACAGGTTTATAATTAATACGTAATATTAAAAAATATTTTGCATTAATCTAAAAGTAGGTAAAAATGTTTTATAAAAATAAATTTAAATGAAATAGCAGTTTCTTCATAATTATTTGCTATGAGACCTTCTAAGACAAGATATATTTAAACACTTCCCTTAACCAATCACGTAGTGTAAGTCATAAGGAAAAATAATTTCTTTTAAAAAAATTAAAAAAAAATATAAAAACCAAAAATTTCAAAAAATAATTTGTTTTTAAAAAATTGGGGTTATTACAAATATTGGTATCCGCTTCCACACCCGGCCCTGTGCATTAATCGAGCACCCCTTACCCCGCTTAAACCCCCAACCAACCAACCCAACCCAAAACCCCCCCGGGGAAATTTCCAATCAAGTGATGGGTTTCCTAGCTTCACAAATAATAAAGTTACCTACATAAATAAATTGTTGGGACTCAACTTACGCTGGCTCAGGGATGCAATTTTAACATTTTTTTGTTAATATTCACCAAAAAAATATTATTTAGGGCCCATATAATTAAAAAATACTATCACATTCCACCTTGGCAGATTCTTTTGAAACAAAAGGCACTTTTTACTTTTTTTATTAATAACAAATTATTTGGCAATAATAAGGGGTTTCACATAATATACAGGGTCTTCCACTTGAATATAAAAAAAAGGGAAAGGTATAAAAAATCCCGTTTGTTTATGATATTTTTGGCTATAATTATATAAAAAAAAATCAGTAAAAAAAAAGTAATTAATTGAAAAAAAAAAATATTTTTGTTGAAACTTTTATTTAAAGTTGGTTCAATAAAAGCACAAATTAAAAATATGTTTTTCTGAAAAAAGAAAAAATAATCTTTTTTTTATTTTAAAAAACCCTTTTTTAATATTTTTATAATATGTTTTTTTGGGAAAAAAATTTCGTGTCAAATTTATTTTTCTATATGGTGCGGTTTTATTTATTTTAAAGTTAGAAATTGATACTTTAAGCAATTTAATTAATTAAGATAAGATCAAATAAATTTTGTTTTTCAATTTGTTTGTTCTCTAATGACAATTAGATATTGCGTTAAAACTGTGACTTGATGATATCATTCAGCATCAACACACAATTGTAACATAACAGCCTAAAAAAATTTATTGAAAAATTTATTATCGTGTATCTTAAATCATTTTCCGTTGATAAAATGTAAGAATGAAATTACATAAAATATTACATTGATTCAAAAGGTTCAAAATATTACACAAAATTTTTTACGTAACCCCTAAAAAGAAAAAAAGGAAATTTATAAATTTTTTGAAGCTCCACCTATTTTTGGTCATAAAAAATCAAATATACAGTATTCCCCGGATGCGGAAAACCCAAAACACAAAAAACCAAAAATTGGTGAAAAAGCCCACTCTTAATAAAGTTTCCCTTTGGGTTGAAAACATATAAACTACAATGAAAAATAGTTTTTTATCATACAGGGCGTTTTAAAAAATCAAGAAAAAATCAAAACAAAGGGCAAACAGTCATTTTTAGCCTTTTAACGTGAAAAATAAATAAAAAATTTTTGCTTCCCCCTTTACAACCTAATAACTGATTTACTAAAGGAAATTTAAATTTTAGGCAAAAAAAAAAAAATCATTTTTCAAGTATGCATTTTTTACTTTTAATTGAATAATACTTCTATATGACTAAACATTAATAAAAATAAATATACAATAAAAAAAATGTAAAATATAAAAAGAAAATATAAATGTAAAATCAAAAGGGGTATTTTGAAAAAATTTGATTTTTTTTCGTAATTCAATTCTCTTGGGAAAAAGGGTTTGGAATCAAGATTAAAATAAATTTAAAGCAAGTTTTTATTTATCTTTTTGTTAAAAAAAAACTCAAAATTTTGCTTCTGTTTGATTTTAAGTTTTTGCATTTTTGAGACGTATGATAACAATCTGTTTTTTTATTGTAGTTCATATTTTTTGGACAAGCAGAATTTTTTACCTCGAATGACTTTTTTTCGTATCTTTTAATTTTTGGTCCATTTGTCCTCTTGTTAACCGCATCCGCGGACATACTGTAGAGATATTATTTTTTTTATTTTGTTGTATTTAAACAATGTTTAAAAAAAATGGTGTTGAAAACGGATATTTTTAAGTTTTTTGTCAATAAGATGCATCCATTTAAGTCTAGCAAATATTTGATTTTTGTTTTTTCTTTCAATTATTTTTTTAATCGAAAAATTGACATTTTTATATATTTTTTTTATTATTCTTTTTTTGATAAACTTTAAAAACTAAAATGTTTGACATTAAAAGAAATTATTATGAGTAAATAAATTTACCACAGACGCACTTTGCATGTCTTTTTGTTTTATATGTATTTTTATTTTATTTAAAATTAATAAAAAAAAAACATATTTTAAATTTTTATAATGTTTCAATTTTAATTTTTTCTTCAGGCTTAAAAGGGGCACTTTTTGGTTCCCGGGGGTCGTGGGTTGGGGGTTTTGGGCATACACAGTCAATAGACCCTAGGAATTTTGCTTCTATAATTTAAGATATTTTAATACGTTTTTTAAGGGGTTTTTTTAAAAAAGTGTCCGGTGATATTTTAATTATTGAAAAATTACACTTATTATTTAATTAAATTAAATACTTGAAATCTCTCTTTGCAAACAAATTAACCCCATATTAATAAATTGCGGAGAAATTTTTCATAGTGATAAATTTCATTTTATTTTCTAAAATTTTAAAGATTTTTAAGCATATTTCCAAGTTTGTAGGTATAAGTGAAGTGTGCTTGATCAAGCCCATACTCTGGTAAGTACAGATCTAAATTGATTTCATCTGGCGAGTACATCAGATATTTTTTTTTTAGAGAATTAATCCCTTACAACAAAAGCTATCAACTTTAACAAAAATATTTTTAATTTTTCTGTAATACTTTTGCTATCTTAAAAGATACAAGAATTGTTAGAATTACAAAAAAAAAATAACTTAACAATTAAATATTTTTTTTACGTAATAAGGACAAGAGAGATGAAACATTAAATTTCTTACTTTCAAGCATGTTTAAACTATTCTTTTTTTAATGTTATATAATAGATTTTAAGTGAATAGCAGTTTTTTAACATATTGGGCAATTAAAAAAAAAACATTTTTAATTCTAGAAATTTCAGTTAGTCTTTTGATTTTAAAGTTATTTAAGTGGTACACCCTGCCTAAATTATTTTACAATATATACATGTTTATAATTTACCATAAATGAGTTTATTAAAATTTTATTAAAATTTTTAATGATTGTAGTTTACGTCATATGTCCCAAAAAATTATTTTTTTGATTTGAAGGAATGAATGACACAACTATACTACTTTTATAAGATATTTGTTACTATTTTCCGGTTTTCAAAAAAAACACGCGGGGTCAAAGCCCGGAAAATTAAATTCAAAATAAAAATAAAATAAAAAATTTATTTTCCTTACAAAAAAAAACTACACAAAATGTCTTATATTGGGTAATATTAACAAAAAAAAACGAAAAGTAAGTACCTCGACCAATTAAAAAGAAAAAAAAATAAATTATGTAAAAAAACCCAAAAACAAAACGAAAAAAAATGCGAATAGAAAATTTTTACAAAATAAATGAAAAACTTTGGTTTTTTTCCATTGGATAAATTAAAAATAACCCAATTTTTTTTTAATTATTAAAAAAAATCATTTTGTCGAGTACTATATACAAAACAAGAGTACAACATACACACGAATTACATTAACAATATGTTAATTAAAAACCCGTTTATTTAAAGTAATTTTTAAAATTAATATTTTTTGGGCGCGTTTATTTAATTTATTCACTATCTAAGAATCCCCAAATTTTTTTATATCTTAAGCCCTAACAGTTTTCAGTCTTTTAAAACTGGCGAAATTTTTTGGAAAAAAAAATATTAATAAACGGTATTGCTTCTACATAAACAAAGACAAATATGGGTATTTAAGCATAAAAATTTTTTATTTTTTTGTCTTATGTTTAAAATCAGTAACTTTTACTTTTAACAATATCGGGGTTCCCAGAATATGTGGGCAATCTTTGGGAATCTAATAGAAAACCCAAAAATATTATTAAAACCAAGTTCCCGGGGGTCCATGACCCTCCCCTACGGAGATACAGGTACATAACGGACCCCCCCAAAAATCTTTTTGTTTAAATAGCTGATAAAATACTGGGCGTATTTAATATTTTTTTAATATGATGGTTACTAGATTAGTCTTCTTAGTTTAAACCCCATTAAATCATATTTGGCTTATTTGATTTGCCAGAGACGGACTAGCCCCTGACACAATAATAGCATTTTTAAACCCTGTTTTGATACAGGCTCGACAATATTATTTTTAGATAGTTTTAAACCCTTAAACAAAAAAGGTTTATGATTGACATCGATAAAATCAACTGTTTACAGAAATAAAATATCAGGGTTTGGGAAAAATTTTTTTCCATAATTTTACGTCCAAAAGGAAAGCAATTTTGGGTCCATTTTAGAAGAAAACTTCTTATGAACTTTGTCTTAAACGTCTTAACTTTGGGGGGTTACGGGGGGGAAAAATTTTAAAAAAATAAAAAATTTATTTTTAAATTACCTGTAATACCATTTCCCAGATACTTTATTAAAATTTTGCCCAAATGTACTATGTATCAAGAAGCATTTTTAGTGCACCACATTTTTTTTTTTCCCACCAGTGGCTTTCCCGTACAAATTTGACGTGCCTATTTTGGTAAAACCAAAAAAAAAAAAATGTGGTACACAAAAAAATGCTTCTTAACATAGTACATGAATGCCAAATTTTATTAAAATGTCTAAAGTGATTTTACAGATATTAATAAATGATTTTATTTTTAAAAATTTTACCGCCCTGTACCCAAAAGAAAGCCCGGGCACGTTCATATGAATTTTTCTTCTTGAAATGGACTCAAAAAGTTTTAATTTTGCAAATTAGAAAACAACCTCTTTAATGTCAAAAAAATTACCAAACAAAATTATTTTATTTCGTAAACAGTTGATTTTATTGATGTTTTAAACAATTATTTTTTATTCTAAGGTTGAAGCTATCAAAGATTTTCAAACCTACATAAAGTGTTACTTTTTTTTGTGTTTAAATTTTTTGGGTTTTTTTTTTAAAAAGACATTAATATATTAAACAATATTAAAGGGAAAGCCTAGTATTTTAAAAGTTGTAAAAAAAACAGTTTTAAGGGGCGTCCGTTATCATACCTACTCGGGTATATGTTACGGATTCCAGCCCGTTATGAGGAACCCACTAAATATATTTTAAAACGTGTTACTTGAATTTCGGACTGATTATTAACTTTGCATCAATTCTGGGTTTTATGCAAAATAAAGGCCAAATATAGCCTTTAACTAATGGTTAAAAATCATCATTTACGGTGTTTTATGAAATGTATTCATTTTTAATTAGTTTGATTTTTTTATATTTATCTTCTGTGTCAAAATTTTACCACAAAGCTGATATAAATAGGTAAAATATCAAATCGCCGCACAAGTTATGTCATAACTAAAAAAAATTCACAATACTACAAATTTCCATCTTAAAAAGTTATATTTAAATATTTGAGAGAGAATTTAAACAATATTTTTAATATTTTTTATTTATTTATATACAAAAATTGCAAGCAACAAGAAATGTTGCAGCAATTTTTGGCCAAAATGCATAGTTACAAAAATATTTTTAGAAAATTTTCAAACTCTTTGTACACAATTTCGTTTCTAATAAAATAAAAAAAAAAACGTATTTTTATGTATTTACTTAAATACTACAAAGTTCTTTTAATACTCATCTTATTTAAAATAACAGTGTTATAAATATGTTTAAACATTTATCATGGATTAACGCCAATTTTTTTAAAAAAAATGATTCACACGAAGCCGATGGCCAATAACAACTGATTATCAGTTAGCACAAATCATTTATTGTCCCGGGGAATTGACCATTTAAATTGCAAAAAAACATCCGGGCAAGTACTTACAATAAAGAAAAAATAAAAGGGAAAATATATTTTTTAAAAAGGAAAGAGTATCAGTAGAAAATTTGTTATCAAAATCGGGCTTTTAAAAAAAAAAAATTGTTTGACATTATATTTTCGACGTGTCAACAAGTTAGGGAATTTTGATTTTTATACTAATAAAGTACTAATAGTTTTAACTTTGTGTCTTGATAAGACTGAAACTTCATTTATTTTTTTTCATTTTAAATGATTTAAATCATGAGGGAAAACTCATAATTGTTTGAAAAAGCACACAAAATTGCCTTTCTGACAGCTTTTGATTATTTGTTAATATGTAGAAAAAATATTTTCGTAATATTTACAAAAACTATTCTAGCGATCTCTAAAACGCAATGTAAAATATATTTTCCTATTAAAGATAAATATTTAATTTATCCAGTACCGGACAAGTCTATAAATTGAAGCATGTTTAAATTTAAACTTGCGTTTTTATAATCAAAATATAAAAAGGTAAATAAAGACTTCTATATCTTTCGCAGCAACAATTACAGTAATATTCTAGAGAATTAGAAAAAAAAACACTCAGTAAATAATTTATTACCAATAATTAATATTGCTTTAATTTATAACAATCATATTCGTCTTTTAAAATGCAAAATTAATAACTGATATAATAAATGATTTTGCAAAAAATATTTAAATCTTTACCTTACTTCATATTCTTTTTAGATTTAATATGCCTTTTTACCTGGCCAATTGTTACTTGTTTAAATTAATAATTCTCATAAAACTTCTAAACTTTTCAATATTTCATTAAAAAAATATATTATAAAATATTTGTTTTGATGGTATAACTATCTGTTTCTTTATTTTCTTTGCGTAAATGTAGTTTTTTGTCAACCCTAAAAAAGAAAACAAAAATATGTAAAACTTTTGTATAAGTTTCGGTTTTTCTTAAGAGCTACTTTCTTAACGTGACCCCATTCAAAGCTGTATTTTGGCGTTTAGACGCGATAAGCTCTTCCCCAGGGGGTTATTAAAGACGAACAAGTCATGACGTTGCGTTTAAAAGGGGCGCTTGAAGGGGAATCAAGCGTCCTCAGGCACGCCGCCAGCAAAATTTTGCTTGAAGGGGGGATTGACAAATTAAAAAATATAACCTCTACTAACCCGCATTGCATAATCATTTTGGTCTGTGGGGTTTTCAATTTTATTCAAAATAATAATGTACAATATAATGTTTTTCAAATTCACCCGTTTAAAAAAACAATAATATTTTGAACAAAAACTATTTCAAAAACCCCAGGTTAATGCTCGACTTCAGACAGCTGCTAAACTGTAAAAATAAATTAATTTTCGGGGTTTAAAATTGATGCCCGTAGCGCTTAAAGCTGCTTTTGGCGTGTTTAAAGACGCCAGGACATGAAAATACACCTTAAGAGATAAATTGTCAAAATGGTTTAAGTATCCCAAGATCGTAGTGAGCTGGTACTGCCAAGTGGATGCCCCAATTTTCTCTAGAATAAAAATTAGGTTTAAACTCTAATTGTCTTTTTAGTTTCCTGTACTGGTTTAAAACCTAAATAAATTAAAATTAAATTGTCTTTTTGGGGGTTTAATTTCAATATTTAAAAGGGGGTTCATAATACCTAAAAAGTAAAAAGGTAAAATAATTTTTATTAAAAGCTAAACCCAAGTACCAAAATATCAAGCTGAGCTTAAAAATCAACACATTTTATAAAAAAACGGTTTTTCATTTCAACCGTACTTTTTCCACCACTTCTTTAAAGTCTTGTGATATCCACGTCACACTATTTTAAAAAAGTACAAAATGTCAATATCATCTCGGTCTCAGATGGGGCCCTCTGTTCGTTAACGCCAAACCATTTCCAAAAAGTTAAAACTCTCTCTTCCGAGCTAACGTCTAACCTATCCAAAAATTTGAGCCTTGACTTGTGTTGTGAACACATCAGGTGGTGGGACGTGTCCTACCCAAAGGGAGCCATTGGACGGCAGAGGGTTTTAGCTGGGTTATTATGCGCTAAGTGAGGATGAACTGGGGAAATTTTTGGGAGTTTGAAAGTCCCGTGGGGGGGGGGGTAAAGGGCGGGGACCGATCGAAAAAGTTGTAATGCTTTTCCCTCTGCAGGTGGTGTTGGAGTAGGTGCGCTGACGTATGAAGATTTGGCTATAACAAAGAAAGAAAAACGGTAGAAACTTGCTGTTCAATAAAATAACGCAGTATGCTTAATTTTTTTCCGGCATAAGGGTGTTACAGAAATTAAAACCTTATACAGTCCCATATTGTTAAACGAAAAAGCTTTAAAAGTCTTTGTTGGGTACTTTTTAGATTAGTTTTATCCTGAAAACCAGTGCCTCCGTAAAGGGTGATTTAAATATTTTGATTTTTTGACATTTTTATACATAAAAAACCCTCCCATCAAATAAATCATATCTACAATAAAAGTTTTTAAATTTTTTTAAATTTTTTTTACTATAAAAAACATAAAAAAATAAAAGCATACCTATAAATTTTTCATATTCAGTTTATTTCCCCTTTAAAATTAGAAAAAAGGTTTAAAACCTTGGAAAATGATACGTTCTCCCTACAAAAAAACTTTAAAAAATAGTAAAAGAGCTCAAATGCCCTGGCCCCAAAAGTAGGTTTAAAAAAGTTTTCTAATAACAGCACATTTTACAGTATGAAAATTGATAGGTTTTGCACCTAAAAATAGTACAATAATGTCAAAGAAATTTGTTTTGGGTTTGGAAAAAGTCTTAATTTTTAAAAGTACCAAAAAATATAAACACCACCCAAGGTGCTTTCAGCTCCCAAAAAAACCCTTAATTTTTCTCCAGTTTGGCGTTCCCCTTTTTATGTTTATTTACCCACCAAAATACAACAGAAAATGATTCTAAAATTAATATTATAAAAATAAAATTAAGGGCTTCCCAAAAAGGAGTTGGAAAAGCAAAAGCCATATAGATAAAGGTGGAGCAAAAAGTACCTCAGGTGCTGGTGTTTTAAAGACTAAAGCCATAATAATAAAAAACCTACATTTCTTTTCTTATCGGGTTTTGAAAAAAATACAAGTTTTATAAAAATTTATCACAATTGAAACAAAATGTACCACTGCCGCTATTTAATCGTTTTTTCTGAGCGTACTGAAACACTGAAACTTTTGGTGGTTTGTTGATTTCCAAAAACTTATGTGATTTTTTAAATTTAGCAAGTATTATGAAAGATAAAAAATCTTGCATATGTTAATATAACCACATTCTCTTAATAATTATTTTAATCAATTTAAGTGTTATCTATCGAGGATTATATAAAATTGGCGCCTGTGAAAGTAAATGAGTTAAAAAGTAAAAAATGAGCTAATGTAAATTAAACAATATTTAAAATAATTTAAAATTAAATTTTAATATTTTGACTGATACTTACAAAATTAACCCAATTTAAAGAAACTTGCAGGGAAATTTAAATTATTATTTTAATTATTCTGTTTAAACTACATTAATACCTAACCTTTTACATGTTTTGACCTCCTACGGAATAATAATAAATTTATGTATGTATAATAATTGCATAAAAATTATTTTTTTGTAGAGGTTCAATAGTTTTCTCGAACACTATTTTTTTATTCACTATTCCTTTAAGTTGCTTGTTTGTTGTGCATATACTTATAAATACTAATGGTGTATAACAAGAAATATATTAAAAATAATATTATTTCAGTGACTATTGCAAAAAAATTTTGCTGCAAAGATATTAAAAAAAAACTTAAAAACACAAAAACTATTTATAATAATATATAAAAAAATATTATGTGATCCATAAAAAATTTTAGACTTCGCTTGGCAAAATGTTTTTAATCTTTTTTTTAACTCTAATAATCAAAACAACTTAACAAGCTGGTTAGTTGGAAAAATAAAAATATACTGAATAAAAAGTCGTGCAAAAAGTACCTTAGGTGCTTTTGATGTTTTAAAAGAGCAAAGCCATAAAAAACCTCATCTTTCTTTTCGGGTTTTGAAAAATACAAGAGTTTTATAAAGAACATATAATTAGGAAACAAAATGTACCACCTGCCTTTATTTAATCGAACTTCTACCAGACGTACCCAAATTGTAAGTACTTGGTGGTTGTTGATTTCCAAAAACTTATACTGAGATTTTTAAAATTGCAACTTTAAAGTAATGTAAGAAGATAAAAGATCTTGCATATGTTCTTTATATTTTTTATTCTGCTAATATTACATTTTAATCAATTTAAGTATTTATCTATCGAGGGATGCATACCATTACATTATAGAAATTGGCGCCTGTGTGAGAGAAAGTAAAATAAAATTTAAAAAGTAAAAAATAGGCTAATGTAAAGTGTGTATTTAGTAATTCAAATTTTAATATTTTGGCAATGCTAAGAACTATTTAATTTAAAAAGCTTGCAGGAAAATTTCAGTGTATTTTAATTGTTGTTTAAACTTCTATTAATCTAACTTTTACATGTTTGACTTGTACTTTCCCCATACAGGCGCCAATAATACATAAATTTATATATGTATAATAATTGCATAAACATTATTTTTTGTAGAGGTTTAATAGTTTTCTCGAAGACATATTTTTTTTATTCACTATTCCTTTAAGTTGCTTGTTTGTTGTGCATATACTTATAAATACTAATGGTGTATAAACAGAAATATAATTAAAGATATTATTTGGTATATTCGTGCAAAAAATTTTGTAAAAAGAAATTAAAAAAAAAAACTTAAAAACCAAAAACAATTTGTAATATTATAAAAAAATATTATAACAGTCCGCCAAATTTTTAGACTAGCATTGTTAAATGTTTTTTAATCTTTTTAACTCCTAATAATCAAACAACTTAGCATAAATGGTTGTGCCATCAGCACTTCAGTTAAAATTAGTTATTTTCCATTAAAGTGAACCCAACATCATCACCTGACATGCCTGCTGGAAGGCCCTGTGCCCCCTGGAGGCTTTGGTCGTGCAGCAACTCAGATCAGGCTAATCAGCTTATAGCCAGTGAGTGATGGTGGGTGAAAGGCTGAGTGTGGGTCTTATGGGCCGAGAAACAGTGCCTCACACATTCATGGGTGTTTTTGGAGGGTGGTGTCAACTGGTGGAGGAGCTGTTCAATTATGTGGCTGAGAGGCCGGAGCTTGCCTTTCAGCTTCTCTCGTCCCTGAAAGAAAAAATGCCGTTTTTTTAATAATTCTTACAATCAAATATTTATATCCGATTACTAAAGGAGATCTTCAGGTGCGTTAGTAAGAGATCTTTTGGCATTAGTTCAATATGAGTTGACAAACTAGGAAAATTTGGGTCCGAAGCCATCAAAACAGTAAATATAATGATAAGTATTGACGGTACGTAAAGTACACTCGACCTTTCAAAGCAATGATAAAAATGTTATTAAAATGTGTTGTCGTTTTTAAGAATAATCAGTTCTCTTTTAATTATCAATAATATTTACTTTTAGATAAGAATATTTTGAATATCTAAAACTTTAGAAGCAAAAATCTAAAGTTCAAAACAAAAGCATATATTTATTCAGTGCTTTATCTGCTTTTTTAACCACCACACGGCTGCGGTAAAATATCATGGTGTCTGTGCAGCGACAATGGATACTCAATCGCCGACAGATCCGCAAATCTATTAAAGAGCAAAAAAAAACACAGATCAATTCTGGCGTGTCTGGTAAGATTGGAATTATATTGAAATTTTACTGTTTTTAGATAACTAAATACCGGTTTGCTTTTCAAGCAAAAAATACTTCTTTGAAACTTCACGAATTAGTTCATTTTTAGCGTAACCTACAACTTTTTTTATCTTCGAAAAATTTTGAGACTTGGGGCACGGTGGCATGCTTTGGCATGTTGGTGAACTATATATAGGTAACCACTTTTTTACTCGACTAAGAATTATAATGCAAACGTCCGGTAAATATATTGATTGACCTACAAAAAACATGGAGCATTTAACGAAACACAACATCTTGTATCAATTCATTTGTTTATGCATTTGTAATAATCTCCTGATTTATTTTTTTTAGTTCTTGAACAACAAATAATATTGCATCATATTATGCTTATACTAGAAACTTCAAAAACTTGAGGTTACTTTACACGCTGACCACATTTGACGCATGCCTCTCCAAAGCCTGCTGTTGAAATTACAAATAAAGCACTCATAAAGTTTTTCTTTTAAATTTAAAAACCCGAGATCGAAATTTATTTTTAGTAATTACTTTAATGACGCATCATAAAATGGTTATATTGGTGATAATGGTGCCATAATATCAGTAACAAAAGTGAACTTGGTTCACTTCATCTGGTTCATTTAGCCCCCTTCAAAGAAGCAAAATTTGGCGGTTTAAAATTTTTTGACTCTACAAATTTTTGAATTAAATTTTTGGGAAAATCGAAATTGACACCACACGAGATAAATTCCCCGGTTTGGGCAAAGTAAATTTTTCCAGTACAAATTTATAAACTTAATAGTTAAAAAAAAACATTCCCCGTCACAGCGTTAAATAACTCTTTTTAAAACAAATTTACAAAATGCTTATTAAAATAATTATATATACTAAAATGATAGATATCAACTGTACTTATTTAGATATAAACTTTTTGGTTTTCGTTCCTGCTGCTGGCTAAACTTTCAGAAAACGCACCATTCCGTTTGTCTTCAATTTGCCCAACAAATATTTTGAAAAAAACCAAAAGGAGTTTTTTTTGGCGGCACTATTAAAAATTTAAAAAAAAAGGATTAACATCAACTGGTTATTTATTACAACATATTTTTTAATACATATTTTTTCGGACTTTTTTAATAAAAGAATGGCCCAAAATTTTTTAAAATAAAAATGCTAAAACTTTGGGAAAACAATTTTTTATTATAGTTAATTACATAATTTCTAAGGTTTTAAAAAAAGGGGGAATTTTTTTTATATTCACAAAATCAACACAAAGGATATTTAATAAAAATTTTTCTTATTCGACCAGCCTTCGTTTTTAAAATTTATTTGCCCATTTCTTTATATATAAATTTTCTATAATAATTTTTTGTAAAAGTTTCTAAGAGTTCACAACAAAACGCTTTTTCTGTTTTTAAAACCACTCTTGTATGGATCAAGATCATGTTAATTGATTATTGAAAAATTTTTCCAAACACTATTTGTTTTTTAACAAAACCCTTTTGTCGTAAAATCCCCCCTTTATGATTAAATTATATAACGTGGATGTTTCAGAATAAATTTAAAAGGGATAACCCAAAGAAAAATAAATAACGAGGGGGTTTTTAAAGGGGTTTTGAAACAAAACGTTTTATTTTTTAAAAATTGGATTTTGAAATTGAAAAGGGGAAAAAAAAAAGAGTATTAAGGTTAAGGGGCTGTTAAATTTTTTTAAGGTGACTAAGTAACAAAGACAAAAAAAAAAATTTTAAAGTACTTAAATATTTTTTTTAGTTTTGGGTTTTACATTTTACTGAGGTATATTTAAATATGCAGTGAAACCTGGTTGGGGGATACCTGAAGAAGTGGGAAACCCCTATTTTGGGGGGAAAAAGAATTACAATGAATTTCGGCACTTTCTTATCAATTACCTCTTTTTTAATGGGATTTGTTGAACTGATTAAAATATTTGGAATTTTTAAGGGTTTTCATGTTAACCTGTTTAAAAGGGACTTTTTTGCCGTAATTTAAAAATTTTTAAAAAGTAAAATTAATTATAAAATGCCCTTTTATTTAAAATTTTTACCTCTATAAATGGAAAAAGTTACATTTTTAAAATTTTTAAAACGGGTGTATCTGTAAAAAGGAAAAAACTATTTTAAACCTGCCAAAATCCTTGGCCATAAAATCCAATTAACCAGGTTTCATGCTATATATTATGTAAAAAAAAAAGAAAAAAAAAAATGTATTTTTTATTTTTAAAATTTTTACCTTGTCCCAAAAAACTTCTGAATAATGTTTGTTTTATTACTTTTTAAACAAGTCATGTGCAAAGTTGAGATAAATCGAAAAGGGAAAGTTTTGAGTTGAAAAATTTTGTGTAAAAATTGTTAATTCCCCAATTGTTTAATTCAGTCTTTCTCAAAGTGGGCGATAACGCCCCTTGTGGAGCGCAGGGGGGCCTAGAGGAGGCGTAGGACCCAGAAAAAGTGGGGGGCTGATCCCTTTTGGGGGGCATTTGGGGGATTTGTAACTTAAAAAACTTCACATTTAGAATTCACTGAAATTAAAATCCTACTACCTCATCCATTTAAAGTTCATATTTTTATCCTATTTTATTGTATAAATATAAATTAAAAAAAAATTAAATATTAAAATTTCAATACGTTTACAACGCTTTTTTTATACGTTAAGATATTTTAATAAAATTTTATTAAACACTGGGAAAAATATTCGTGTCTTCAAAGTGTCGCAGGTGTGCCACCTCCGAGACACGTGTTAAAAATGTATATTGTTGCGGTCAAGCAGACACTAACCGAACGCGGGATTTTATGTACCTAATCTAGTAAAATTAAAGAAAAATAAAAATTTAAAATTATAAGGGGTTTTAAATTTTAATTCACGTTTGGCGCGAAAAAAATTTTTTTTACGATTTATTTATGCAATCCTGTATTTTAGTCCTCAAAGTTCGTCGGGCCAGCCGGGTGCAGGTGTTCGTTCGCGAACGTTGATTCAAAAAGAACGAATCCGGGGCACTGATTCGAATAAATTAATTCCCCGGGGGCGAAACGTTTTTTGACCCACATCGCTCTGCAATGAATAATAAATTTTGGGTTCGTTTCGTTCATAAGGTCACTAAGTCAGAATCGGACACAACTCCGAAGATTCAAAATTTGGGCTTTAGACGGAAATTGGGTTTTTGTGCACGACCTGATAAATTGATCTGTTATATTTCGATTTTGTTCACATTGCAAGAGGTGTATTAGGCAAACAATTTATGAGTATTGTCGGTTCGAGTAAGTTTTGGCTATATACCTATTTGGCAATTAAAGATTTTTTGTCTTTATTTTAACTATTCTTTTGAACAAATACTTAATTTGGTAATTTGTAGGTTTTATTGATTATAGTTTTTAAAATTTTTTTTCCAAATATATTTTTAAATAATAATTATTTCAAATAAAATAATTTCTTTATTTAAGATAACTATCACTTTTTTTGTGGAATTCAAAACCGACCGAGTCCGACCGGCATCATAATAAAGTGAATCGGTTGCGAAAGAATCTTTTCAAGAATAATATTAAATGAATTAACTTAGTAAAAAGATTCGAACTTTCCACTTAATATTGTAAAGTTGAATTATAATTGCTCAATGTTGTTAATTTTGAATAAAACATACTCTTAATATTGCAAAGTTCATTAACAGTGCTCTCTCTCTGGTAAGAAAAGTGTCGTTTAGAATAAAGGTTTAATTAAATTCCAAGCGAGACTAATATGTTATTGAGATTTTTATTGTGACAAAAAAAAATGGGGAGCGCTACAAAATAACTGATTTTCAAAGTCGGCGTTAGACAAAATAAGTTTGGGAACCTCTGGTTTAATTTAATTAAATTAATTTAAATCTAATTTATTTACAATCTTCTAACTTCCCATTTTTGTACTCATTTTTAAATCTAAAGAAGAAGAAAAGTTAACAAAAATTTAAAAAAGTGGACAGAAAATTGTTTTTTACGATTGCCGCAAAAAAAACATGAACATTGTCTGTTATGCTGTCTCTTATGCTGTAAGAAAGTTCCGTACAAAGTATTTAACAAATGATGATGAAGAGTTCCCGTTCGCAATGTTAACTTACTGCCATATAATCATTTATAAAAGCCGTCCGCAGTTGTATAACTACTCATTTGTCGTTCGTCTTTGGTTGATAGAAACGGCTGCCAACGAAACGTCTTGTTTATAATTGGCACTTAGTCTTTAAGCCCTCGGATTTCTCGAAATAAAAAAAATACTCGACAAACAAACAACAGAAATATTTTTAACAATCAAACAAGAATATAGGTAATTTTTCTGTATAATTTTCGGTGGGTTCATCAACACATGAGTACTATACTAAATTAAAACAAATATTTGGGGGAATTGTTCATCCTTAGAGCAGTTAAACAGTGATTTGGAATTCTATAGATAAATATTTAAATTAGTTAATGTTATTTTGCTTGTTGAATACTCAAAACAACCATTTTGCTCAACCCGACAGCGACACTGTGGCTGGTTGGCCTTTGAGCAGGCAGGGCAGATATCGAGCAGGTGACGTCATCAATGGGCACTACGGATAATTCGAACGCGATAGAGAAAAAAAAACTGATCAGAAGGTTTCATCTACTGGTACATTAATACTTCACCCTAGGTAATTGAACAAACTCGCATCTTAACACCTGGTGATTTCATCATGATAATGCTACTGCACATCAAAATGTTAAATCTACCGTATAGTCTGGATCTAGCACCATGCGACTTTGTGTTATATACATACATATAAAATTAGTATTTTCGTACCGAAAGAAAAGTAGGAAGATATTTTTGATAAATGGTTTATACGTATGAGAATGCATTAACTGCAATGAAAAGTATGTCGAAAAACACTAATTTATTGAGCGCATTGAGTTACACAACATTTTTTTAGCAACCTACCACATACTGTAACACCGATTTAAACAAAATTTAATGAAATGAGAAAAAATTAGTTAACCATCCTTCTTATAACATGTCTATTTTCTTATAACATGACATATTTTTGGACAATAAATGAAGCACCAAAAAGAAACTATTTTAAGACAATACTGTTACAGATGCCTTTGTACGCAACTAGTTCCTTACACAACCCCCTTGACTTAATGATGCCAGGATCGAAAAACTATTATTTCGTTTTAAAAAAAGGGTTTTAAAAGCAGAACATGATATATGCTTCATTATTTAATAAACCAAATAATTTTTTAAGATAAATTCTTGTTTATATTTTATCAACCCTTGTATTTGTTTTTTTTTTTATTTTATACCCATAAGTATCATATTATTTTTTCAAAAACAATGATTAAGTATTAAAAATCAGTATCAGTATTTAGAACAATACGATCTAAGATTCCTAAGTTTTTAGACTTTATCAGTAACAAAAGCTGTGGAAGTAAATCATTTTTTTAATTAACCAGACCCTGACTTTTTCTCTTAATCGAAACAAAGTCGGAAAACACAATTATCTGCTTAGAACAAAAGACGTTCTGTAGCCGACAAGTCAACAAATCCCTTTTAAAAGACAAAAAACAAGAAAAATACAAATTTATAAAACAAATATAGGTGCAAACTTACCACGTATTCATTGTTGCTACCCTCATTAGAGTAAGTCTCGCTTTTCTCGCTTACGGACGATAACGTTTCCCCAGTCATCGTGTCGTTGTAACTGCTCGAGCATACATTTCTATTGTGGGGTTCTGTTTGGTTGTTTTGTTCTGTTTAAACAAAGAAAGGCATGAATGTTTAAATTGGATAGAAGGTAATTAGCTGTAACTATATTTTCTATTGATTATTTTTAAGGAGAAAACTGGTAAAAATGGAGTGATAAAATGTTAATATATTGGTAAGGCCATTTCAAAACGAACCACCCTAAATATCTTTAAAAAAAAACACTCACCAAAAAAAAAAGAAACATTCGATTTAGATATCGGGAATTTAATTTGTATTTGATAAAATTTTATCGGTCACCTCCTAACCTCCAGTTAACCTCACTTTGATATGTCAAATGGCAACCCCATAGTGTGACACATCATTGTAAGCGGCATGAAATTTGCTATCCAACAGTACTAAGAAACTTTAAATCGATGGACGTAGAAGTGACTTAGAAGTAAAAATTTGTTAATTAGTTTATCGTGTTCAAATAATTTATTTTATCAAATGCTCAAAAATGTGCGCCGTTATTGGCGAGACAATAATAAAGTCTGTTTTGAAATTCTTCGGAACGTTGGCGAAAGTTTGTCTGGTAATACCTCTGCATTCTAGTGTAATTCTACATTTAAGTTCTTGAATATTTGCAGGTGGCGTTTTGTACACTTTACTTTTAAATAAAGAGGAAAAAGTCTAGAGGTTAAGTCTGGAGACCGTGCTGGCCATTCGATGGCACCTTGTCTGCCTATCCATGTCCTGGAAACTGTTCATTGAGCCACTCTCGAACTGCTAAAGCATAGTGGGGATGCTCCATCTTGCTGGAAATGCAAATTTTCTTCACTGAGTTCCATAGCACCATTTTCATCCACCTGATTTTCCAAAGATTGGACGATAGAAGGGTATATCGCATTTTCCAAGGTTCAGATACAGTTGCCAGTTAAATTTTCTTCCAGAAAGAATGGCCCGATAATTTCTTTTTCCATAATACCTGCCCAAACGTTGATCTTCTCTGGAAATTGAGTATGTCCTTCCCTGAAATATGTGCGGATTTTCATTTTCCCAATATCTGCAGTTATGTCTATTAAGAATTCCATTTAAGAAGAAAGTTGATTCGTCGAAAAGCAGATATTTTTTGATCAAATGGGGTCTTCGTCATTCCGCTGGCACATTGATTCGCAAAATTCTATTCTTCTATCATAATCGTCTTCGTTAAGTTCATGAAGAATTTGTATTTGTATGGAAAAAAACTTCAACTTTTTCAAAATTTTGTGCACGGAACCCGTAGAAATATTGGTCAGCTTAGAAACTTTTTGGAATAGACAACGTCGGATCTATTGCGAACTGTCTAGTACCTCAACCTGGCGTCTTCGTCTAAAACCCTTTCATTAGTACTTTCTTGTTGCATACAGATCCAGTTTCTTCAAACTTACGCACCAATTCCATTACATATTTATGCCCCACGTTTTTATTTTGATCCTCTCATTGAATACTCTGGCGGTTCACGCGCATCGATCTTCAGCCCCATATAGGAAAATTATTTCTATTCTCTTGCTAGAGTATACACCATTTTAAAATCAAGATTCTTAATTTTAAACTAACGATGTCAAAATGACAATCCTAACAGTAATATTTAACTGGTTCCTAAACGTCTTAAAAACTTGTGCTATTGCAGTGTTTTGCTGTAGCAGGAACACAAAAATAATTGGAATGAATGCACCTAAAATAGTTCTGCGGAATTTCAAAACAAACTTGTCTCGCCAATAACGCGCACATTTTTAGCATTTGATAAAATAAATTATTTGACAAATTAAACAATTCCACATTTTTACTTCTAAGTCTCTTCTACGTCCGTCGATTTAAAGTTTCTTAGTACTGTTGGATAGCATTTCATGCCGCTTACTTGATGTGTCACACTATGGGGTTATTTTAATATCAAAGGAGGTTAACTGGGGGTTAGGAGGTGACCGATAAAATTTTATCAAATACGAAATTAAACTCCCTGTATATATATATATATATATAAAATATATATATATATATATATATATATATATATATATATATATATATATATATATATATATATATATATATATATATATATATATATATATATATATATATTTTTAAAATTTTAATAATAGAGCCGATGGTTTTTTAAAAATTGCCTCCTAATTACCATGTTGCATTTTTTTTTTTAATTGCTTAAACCGATTTCTTACATCGGAATAAAGAACCCCCGACTTTTTTTCTGGAAATTAAGGAACAAAACAAAAAAAAACCCAATTTAAATTTAGCAGGTCTTGTGTCTCCCGTTGTTTTGGTCTGACGTCAAAAAGACGTAATTTTAAATCAAAATAAAGCCAAAACTAATTTTTCGGATAAAATTTTAAAAATTTGGGATTTTAATAGGCAAAAAAAAACTTAAAAGTATTTTTAAATCAAAATAAAATTTATGCGTAGGCCCATTGCCAAACCGGCTTTCTGTGCAATTTTATTTTTAAATTTTTTAAGTTAATTCTCCATCCCCTAAACCCTGTGTATTTTTTCCATTTTCCCCCCGGCAAAAAAAAACCAGTAAAAAAATATTTTTGCCCCTTTATCATGTTCTTATTTAAGTTTAGTAATTTTAAAATTATTTTTTTCCTCCGTTTTTTGTTAAGAAGATTTAAAATTAAAAATTAAAATTAAACTTGTATTCATTTTTAAAAAAAGACAATATTACATTCTTAAAATTAAACAGGGCTATTTTTCTCGCTTTCATTCCCTAAGTTTGAAAGATAACTTTTTTAACTGTTTAAAAAATAATAAGTTATAAATTTTATTATTTTGCTACTAAACACCTGATTTGTTTAAAGATATTTTACTTTTCTTTATTAAAATATAAAGTATGGCCTTTATTGTTTTTTAACTGTTGGTTTATAAGAACAAACCTTTTGATTAATGGTTTTAGGGGAGTTCCCCAATAAAAAAATATATTTTAAATATAAAAAAAAAAACCCTTTTTTTTAAATTATTATTTATTTTTTTTTAAAAAATATTATACTACTTAAGTGCTTTGTTCATTTTTTTTGTCTTTATAGATTTATTTAATTTTAATAAAGTTTTAAAAGGGGAAAAGGGGTTTTTGGTCCCAAAAATTTTAAAATAACAATTTTTTGGGAAAAGGTTTTAAAATTTTTTTTGGGAAAATATTTTTAATGCATAAAAAAATTTAGGGTTCGTTTTAAGGAAAAATTTAAATCAGTTAAAAAAATTATGTTATTTTTAATCGTTTTTGGGAAAATTGACAAAAGAAAAATAATAATATGATATTATTTTTAAGTACTTTTTATTAAACTTCCCCCAAAGGGGGGAATTTCTTGGGAAACTAAAATAAAAACCCAAAAATATTATGAAAGTTTTTCCCTTTTTTTTGACCCCCCACGGAATAAAAGCCCATGGGAAAACGTTTTTGTTTAAATAACTTTTAAAAACACAATTTAATATTTTTAATATATGGGTTTTTGATAAGTATTTTAAAATAAACCTTAAAATATTTTTTTTAACCGGGGTTTTTTGAAAAATAATACAATTTTTTTTAAAACCCCATATGATAAAG
>JAHBCN010011481.1:0-28850 GCA_019359885.1 Listronotus oregonensis
GTATGTACCGGGAAAACCCTTTCCTCATGAATCACCCTGTATATTCTGAACTTAAAAGTTATGTTTCATTTTATGTCTGTATTTCTTATATTTATTAAAAATATATAGGTTTATTTCTATTACTTTTTAGATATCCCGAAATTAAATTTACAGCATGATATCCAGCAAAACCAATTCTTACCATGGTTTTCTGATTTATGTTCTGCAATAAAATCCTCTTCTTTTAAAAGACTATAAAATTTTTACAATAAAGTTATTTTAATAGTTTTAATTCGTATTCTTTTATAAACCCAACATTTTATTCTTCTTTTACGATTTGGTTACAGGTGAATGTCAAAAGCAGACATGCGAGTTTACAAAGCCGCGGGAGGGTGCAAAGTATGGGCTTTGGTATG
Organism: Listronotus oregonensis; assembly: GCA_019359885.1. NCBI lineage: Eukaryota > Metazoa > Arthropoda > Insecta > Coleoptera > Curculionidae > Listronotus > Listronotus oregonensis. Next base: position 396 of record JAHBCN010011481.1, read on the forward strand.
GGGTTGTGCACCTGCAGTGCATAATAAGCTCCTTTTTAGACCTATTTTAAAATTGTTATTTTCACTACTGTCTTAGTTTTTTTCTTATAAAAGAAAACATATATTTATTGGAGTCCCATAGAGCAAACATATCCGAATCAAATCTGTTTTGCAGCTGCTTATAATTTCCTTGTTAGCCAAAAATTAATGTATTGTATTAGAGAATTTTAAAATCAAAATGTCAATTTCGTTCCAGTTACTAAATTGGACAAAAATGAATGTTATTTTTAAAGGGTGGCACATTAATATTTAAAAGATAAAAAATAATCTTTAATTCATTAACTAAAAAGGTCATTTTGAATGATAATTATAGTTTTAGAAATACCATATTGGCTAAATCTTGATAAAGAGTAACTAAATAATAGGAGAAAAACTTGTACTTTTTTTAGTTTCATTTTCAAAAATGTTAACGGCCCGGCCGAGTAATGATCGCCTTGTTAAATTTAGAAATGGACTTAGCAATTGTTAAAAGTTAACAACGGTTTAGAATGTTTAACAAAACGTCATTGTCAGTGTTATTCAATGATTTTAGTAGGCAACCTGTCAAAATCTGACATTTTGTTAAACATTCTAAACCGTTGGTAACTTTTAACAATTGCTAAGTCCATTGCTAAATTTAACAACGGGATCATCACTCGGCCGTAAGACTGTTTAAAAATGCTATTGGTGCTAAGGCTTAAAGGACTATATTTCTAGGCTTTAGAAAACATTATATTTCTTTTTGCTGCTGTATCAAAAATTTTTCTGAAAATACGGATTTTTAAACCTCTTGGATATTTTTGAGGCATTTAAGGTATTTTTAATACAATTGGGTCTTGTCAGTTCTATTATGAGCACAAACAATTAGATATGAAAGTGACAATGGGTGCATTATTGTTTTTTACTTGATTAAAAAATGGTTCTTTTTAATAAAATGTATTGCTTTTTGTAACTTTTTTATACCTCACACATAATTAAAAGGAAATCCCTTTAGGAAGATTAAAAAGTGTAAACGTGATTACCATAATAAGGCTAATTTTTACTTTAGCCCTTAGAAAGTTTACATTTGCAACATGGCATTATGATTAATGTTTCAAAAAAGTAAAAAACCATATAGCAAAAACCCTCTCTTAGATTGTTGTTTGTAACGTAAGAATTAAATCCCACAAAAAAAGAAAGAAATAATCTACGTTATGTCACACATAACCAAGATTTTATGGCAGAAATTTAAGCCATCGAAAAAAATTCTATTCATACCAAAATAATAAAAAAAAAACTAAGTTATTATTTTTAAAAATATGTTACTATTGCAAGCGATAATAAAGCTCTAGACTTCATTATTAATTAGTTCATAAAAAAGTGATAATGGAACCAAAATTCTGTCCATTTGAAGAACAAGGGTTTTTGGCTTAGCTACTAAACAAAACATTTTACTTTCCTTTCTAAGAGCTTTAAAACTGCAATGAATGAGATTAAATTTAAAATTGATAAATGTACCTAGCAATAAATCGGATAAGGGAAGTGGAGGTTAATACTTTATTTAGTATTTTCTAAATTTTTATTTCTTTTAGAATGAAAATGCGTTAACTTTATGAATAATTTGATGTTGGACCATAGGGGTTAGGAAGGAGATACACAAAAAATAATTAAATACATTAATTTGTAAGTCATAATCAAGGTTTGTGTGGACAAGGAAAAAAAATATATATATATATATATATATATATATATATATATATATATATATATATATATATATATATATATATATATATATATATATATATATATATATATATATATATATATATATATATATATATATATATATATATATATATATATATATATATTTTATATATTTTATATATGTATATATATATATATATATATATATATATATATATATATATATATATATATATATATATATATATATATATATATATATATATGCAGTTTTATTTTCACTGAGAAACATGCTTTAATATTGTTAATTGGGTTTTAATATTACTTTTATTGTTATGGATAGAAATTAAACTTGGTTTCATAGTTATTCTTATAAAAAAGATAAAGTACAGGAAGTGGGAAGTTTTTTTTTCACATTTATGATTTTGTCATTTGTTAATGTACAGAAATTTTGTAATGTGTAGTAGCGTACACTAATTTTAAATCTGCTTATAAGTTACCCATAGGTTGGGTTTATGATGTTATAAAACATAATTTAATTAAATATCGGATGCATCATTATGTCATTACGAAGAAAAACTCAAAAAAATTTTTAAAGCCAAATTGAAATAACTATACTTTTAATTGTCGTTTAATTGTTTTACAGTTAAAAAAATTGAATATATTTAAAATAGTGAGAGATTTGTTATTGAAACGTTGATAACTTTTTATATTTTTTAAAATTACTTTTAAAATCTCTTTACAGATATATCTGCAAGTTTATAAGTCAATTGACTGTGCGAGCCAGTGGCGCAATTATGAGGGGGCTAAAGGGGTTTTAGCCCACCAAATTGAATTAGTGTAAACTACTTTAATTTTATTGATTGTGGGTACTTGACTAAGGCTTAGAGGCCGTCTGACCATAAATGTTTTTAGAACTGGGATTATTATTCAAAGAAAAATAAATTAAAATAGTCCCTAGAAATGTGGTAGACAAATATGCATCTAAAGATAGCAAAATAAGTATATTTTATTAGTTTTAGTTAATTTCTTTTAAGAAATGAAAATCTTTTTCAGCATTTCTTTACCTTAAAACCAAAAATCTACAACAAGTATTTGAAGTTTACTTTTTCATTTGTAGTTTCATTAATTACCATCAATAAATACAAACATCTTGGAATATTATAATAGGTATTAGTTTAAAATATCTTACTGTTTTTCAGAATTCAGACTGAAGTTTAAGCTCCCCCAAAATCGGACTGCTAGTTGCGCTTCTGGTGCGGTCAATGGTCTATATCCTGCGATTTCGATTAAAGTGGTGTCATCCCATCAGTCAAGAAGCCCAAACAATATATTTTAAGGAACGGATCCGCCACAACGATACAGAACAGATTTATATTTCTTAAAATCAGAACCCGAAATCACCAATCCTCAGGATGTCCTTTCCATTATGTCAATTTGGCCCCCGCATTAAGCAGCACAAAAAACTAATAATCGAAGACATATGGTAAGTAAATTTATCTATCTTAGGGCGCGGTTCGCATCAGGTGCCCTTTTTCCCATAACCCTTTCGTCCTAGATCTTTAATGAGCCGAGGACGAAAAAGGGTTCGCACAGATTGCTTATTGAAAAGGGTACGCTTTTGTAGGGCTGCAGGTAAATTAAGGAAGATGAAAAAATAATGGGGTTAATTGGTTGTATGTTCGTCGCCACTTCGCCACATGTGGGGACTTTGTATGGGGCGATGAAACGTATAACGCTATTGTCTTTGGTCTATGAATACGGGACACCGTTACTTACATATTATGTAGGTACAAACTCAGACATACTGGTCCGCAATTGGTACATGTGGTAGTATAAATACAAAATTATGTTTTGACAAACAAAATATTTTTTAATTAATATCTTTTTTTTCTGGTAATTGCCGTAAAATATTATAACCAATAACACAGGCCCACAAAAAAGTGGTGTGTGCTGGGTATCGGACTAGGATTTCCTGGAGTATTTTTTCCGCTGAACACGAATCTGAAGTCAAAATTGGAGGTCAAACAGCAAATAATCAAGTAAAGGCGTAATTTCAGATATTAACGATTTTTTTAATTAAAACGTCAATATCTTAAAAACTATAAAAGATACACGAAACTCTAAACATAAACTATGTATTTTTACAAGACCTTAAATTTAAGTTATATAACCTTTTTGTCTAAATGCAATATTTTTTTATTTATAATCAAAAAACCGAATTTTCAGGATTTTTTCAAGGTATACCTTTTAAAAAAATTTGAAAATTATTTTTTTTAATTTTTGGATTTTTTTCTGCAAATTTGAAGTGATTTGGGATTCAAATGAATAAAATAAATAATTTGTTATTAAAAAAAATCCAAAAATCACATTAATAAAAAAATTGTTTTTCCTATTTCGGGCTGAAATTTTTTGTCAAAATTACATTTTTGTTTATATCTCCTTTATTATTTATCTTATTTAAAATATTTATGTAACTTTTTTATAGACAATTTAAAAAGCTCTCTTTTTTGTTCTATGATTTTTTTTATATCTCTTATAGTTTATATAGTCGTAGTCCAAACATTCCGTGGTAGCATGTTTCTGCCGGTAAATGTACCGTGTCGGTCTCGATTTTTTTGCTGTTTGACTCCCAATTTTGACTTCAGATTCGTGTTCAGCGGAAAAAATACGCCAGAAAATCTTAGTTTGACACCCAGCACGCACCACTTTTTTTTGTGGATCTGTGTAATTAACAGTGATAAAAATGTTTAATATTAGTGGTAAAGAAATAATGCAGTTTTAATCATATAAAAATGACATGTGCCAAAAATAATATCGCATGAAAATAGTTATTTACATTACAAGATGCGAAAGTTTACTTTTTGGTGTGAGGTGGTTAGTTGTGGTTGAAAGGCCTTTCGCATCGTGTAATGTATTATATTTTTTCTGCTACTGTTCTATGTATCGCATAATTTAATAATCATTAACATCATGTTTTAATAGAAATATCAGAGATTTTGAAATTTTACCTGTTAAAAATTAATCCATAGCAACACATTTATTGTTGACATTGTCTGTCATCAGCACTTGTCAGATTTTGAATTATTGTTAATTTAGTATAAATCCATTCCCATTTTAAAATGTTAAATGAATATGAAAATGGCATCCAAAAGGCAGCTGACCTTGCGTGTGCCTCACTTCTGCCAGACAAATCTAAAGAGAGGTACCATCAAACATATAAATCGTTTTCTGAATGGCTTGCTACAAAAAATGTGGGGCGGATTGACGAGAATGTGATGTTGGCGTATTTTCAAGAAAAATCCGAGTCTTTATCACCACCAACCCTCTGGTCTGTATATTCCATGCTCAAGTTAACAATTTCCGTAAACAAAAATCAAGATATTTCGGAGTTCAAGAAACTAGTTGCTTTTATTAAAAGGAAAAACGATGGTTATGAGGCAAAAAAGTCAAAAATTTTAAAAAGAAGAAATCATAAAGTTTTTATTAACGCGCCTGATCAAAGTTACTTAGCAATGAAAGTAATAGCCATTATGGGAGTGGCTGGGGCATGCCGGACAGACGAAATATACAGAATGAAGCCTAAGTGATGTAGAAATAAGAAATGACGTGGCTATAGTAAAAATAGTGGAGTCTAAAAATAAAGTTAAAGAAACTTTGTAGTAACAACGGTGCAGGCCGTTTTATTAATTTCTCAGATATGTTAATGCTGGGGCTAAGGAATGCTCTAGATGAGCGTTTATTGTATCGTTATGAAGAGGAAAGTAAATATGTTAACAGTAATTGGAAAGCACCTTTTCAAATGTACCTAAAGAAATTGCGAAGTTTTTGAAGCTTGAAACATTGTTTCATATCATCTATATTCTTAAGATGATTATTATTAAAAGAATTTTTTTAAACAACACAACTTTATTAATTACTTAAATTACAGATTATCTGGAAGTGTCGCTAGACACTTTCTTATCGGACCTATATAACATTCAAGTATATTATACATCCCTCTTTAATAAGTTAACATTATACCTTTCTGGCTTTTTAAGTATCTACCTATTTTGACTTATTAGCTAACAATTGTTAATATTACTATTTAAATTTAAATCGTCACTCTTACCAACACTTTGTTTCACTTTACTATTTCCTGAACATTTTGTTCACACTGTAAACTAATTTATCGTCTAAATCACAATCGCCTTATTTAATTATTATAGTCTCAAAAGTTTTGAAGTTTGTGTTTAAGTAAAAGAAGAATTTCTTCTAAAAGTATGACCCATGTGGTCCTTAACTATATATGATCTTGGAGTTAAATGTTTTTCAACTATTTTGCCAAGAAGTATCTTCTTTTCTTATTTTTAATAACACATTATCATTCATTTGAAAATCGGACTTTTCCTTAGCCATTTTATCATGATGATCTTTTATTACTTTTTGTTTTGTAATTTCTTGTCATAAATTTCACAATTTTAGGTTTTAAAACATTTTGTGATAGGTAAGTTTGATCTTAAGACTCTACTACTAACAATTCCGCAGGTGAAACATTTAGACCACATAATGGACTGTTTCTATACTCAAGTAAAAAGTAAAAAAGATCATCATCGTTTGAGCATTTCTTAACATCTGTTTACTAATACCTACAGCCTTTTCTGCTAAACCATTACTCCCTTTGGGTATCTCGGACTCGAAACGTATATTCTATATTATATTCTTTACAGAAAATTTTTTAAAAAAAATACTATTATATGGAACATTGTCTGAAATAAATTTTCTTGGTAATCCATATGTAGCAAATATATTTTTTAAAATTCTAAGTACTTCCCTTAATACTTTTATTTCCCAATTTAATAAGCTCAATCCAATTACTATAATTTTTTGTCAACTACAACTAAGTATGAATTACCACCGTAATCTAAGATATCCGATGCAACAATCTCAAAGGAAGTTTTGGTACTTCATGACATAAGGTGGTTCTTTAACATTATTATTACTATAAGTTTCACATGTTCTACATTTACCAATATATTCTTGTATATCTACAGACATGCCAGGCCAATAAAAAGTTTTCTTGCTTTTACCTTCGTTTTTTTCCCTTCCTAAATGTGTTTTATGTAATTGATTTAAAAATATGTAATCTGAGAGTTTAGGAATGCAAACACGACATTATAAAAAATTATACCATTTTTAACAAGTAAATCATCTTGTAATTTTGAAAATTTTTAATCTCTGAAGTCTCAATACATTTTCTATCTGGCCAACCATCGACAGTATTCTTTTATAAGTTTAAAATCTATATCAGTATTAGTTTTGTGTTTAATATCTTGTAACCGATTCAATGTAAATGGCAGAAACTTTCAATACAGTGTACTACCTTTGAAAAATTTATATCCTCTTTGACCTTATCTTTAATGTATGATCGACTTAACAAATCACTATATACATCTTACTTCCAGGTAAGTACTCGATAACAAAATTATATTTTAAAACTTTAAGTCGCATTCTTTGTAATCTAGAAGAAATTTTATTTAAAATCTTTAACTTGAATTTTACTAAAGGTTTGTGATCTGACTGAACTACTATGTTATTTTGACCCTAAACAAACGGGTGGAATTTTAACAAACAGAAACATACTGCTAAATATTTTTTTTTGAGCAAACCTACACTCACTTTCAGTCAAGCTTCTAGAACAAAACGCTATAGGCATACCTTTTTTCATGAGGCAGCCTCCTATACCACTTTTTCTTGCATCTGCCTGTATAACTATTGGCAAATTATTGTCAAATATTTTCAAAGTGGGAAGATTACTTATCACACTTTTAATCTATTAAATGCACTATCATGTCACTAGTAAATATATTCTATATTATTTTTAATTAAATTTCTTAATGGCTCTACTAATTTTAGACAATTTAGGAATGTATTTCGTAAGATAATTTGCCATTCCTAACAGACTTAACAATTCTTTTTATTTTTAGGCACTTCTAATTTTAAAATCGCCTCAACATAATTATTATCTGGTTAACTCCTTCCTTAGAATATATTTGACCAAGTATTTTACCTCACTTACTTTATACTGTAGTTTACTTTCATTAAACTTAATGTTTACTGTCTCGCTCTTTCTAACACTTCATTCAATATACTATCATGCTCTTTTTCATTACTTCCTGCTACTATAATATCATCAAAATAGATTTGCACTTTTAGATCACCAAAAATCTGTTCATTTATTCTTTTAAATACCTCGGACTTGAAACCAAACCAAATGGTAAACGTTTAAACCTATATTTACCAAAGGTGTAATAAAAGTACGATCTTACTACTTTCTTTATCAAGTGGAATGTGCCCTTTTCCATGATTGCGCACAATTTATAACAATCATAAGTTTCATTATTACTTCTTGCTGAATTCTTTCTTCCTCACACCTGAGTACTCTAGCTTCCTGTTTCAGAAACTGTAGTTTTAAAAGTGACACAGCATCAACCATTTCTTGAAACCCTGTAAGCTTTTTTGCTTGAATTTTGAATTTGTTCTGGGTTAGACCTACACGAATCTTCAAGCTGTTTTTAAGTTTAATAAGCCCTCACTACTAAAAGCAATCTTTCTTAAATTCAGATCTCGAATACCAGCAAAACTATTCATGTCTTTTATGGAGTACACTTCTTAGTGTCAAATTACAAGGTTTTTGCATTATTTTAAAATCTTTTAAAAAGGTGTAAGAAACTTTCACCTTCAACGAGATCGTAAAAAAAATTTAAACCTATTATATGTTGCATTACTGCAGTTTACAATACTGATCAAAACATTCAACAACTTTTAATAGTTCTTTTTTATTCACTTCTGAAAGCTTAAAGTGCATTAAATATTTCTAGTGGCTTCTTCTCCAGCCACAGTTAAGAACATAGGCTATTTTTTCATCAGTCTTTCTTCAAACCAGATGCAAAAATTATAAACCTTTGTTTAATCTTTATAATTCTTTGCAACATTTTGATCAAAAATAAGCAGTACGGCAATTTTCAATAATCTTTTTTATTATGTGAAGTTGTACTTCGACTTATACAGGCTAACTTTTTACAAATTTTAAATATTTCGTTCCGAATTCGTTAGAATTTTACTCACATACAGGCTCCACTTTATGCTGAACACCTGAAAACCATGTTTCAGTACATGGCTAGTTCCTTAGCAATGATTTCTACAGAATATATTAAGCTGAGACAAAGGAACTGTTCTATGAGCGTTTATTGTATCGTTATGAAAGATTAAATGTGTTAATCAAGTAATTGGAAAGCACACTATTTCAAATGTACCTAAAGAAATTGCGAAGTTTTTTACTTAGACATCAGTAGATACACTGGCCATTCTTTTAGAAAACGTCAACTACGTTCCTTGAAAATGCTTCGGATGTCGATATTTTGGACTTAAAAAGGCATGGAAGTTGGAAGTCTTCTTCTGTTGCGGAGGGATATATTGCTGAATCCTATAGTAATAAGGTGGAAATTTCAAAGAAGATTTTACACGAAATTCCTACCAATATTTCCTCTAATGAAGTAACAGTGAAAAATATGAATATTAACGTAGTTAAAGGTGATAACGATACCCCAACAACAAATTTAAAAACTGTTAATTCAAGTATTATTCCTCCAATTTCTTTTGCTAATTGCTCAAATTGCACAATTACTTTTAATGTTAATACCTAACCTAGTTTTTTAAAATATTTTGTCATAAATTAGTTACTTTTTATAAATAAATCCTAATATTTCCCACAAGCATATTTTCTTTTTTACTCTTACTTTTTTGTCCAGGCGCTGAAAATATTACTTTCGTAGCTAGCAACGCTTAGCAACCAGGTAACACGAAGGTTCTCTTTCGTTATCATTCGCGTTGCTAGGACCACAAAGTTTTCTTATTTATACAGTAGTAGAAAAAAGTATTTAACCTGTCGAAAATACCAAAGATGACATGATTAAAAATTTGAATCACTTAAAAATTTCGTAAACAAGGATAAATAAAAATCTGATTAAAAAATGATATAGGTAAAAAACATCTAACAATAATAATATAGGTCAAAAATTTTTATTTTAAAAATTATACGATAACTGCCAAAAATATGACATCTGTCCAACAGATGACGTAGAGTCTGATTTTGATGTTAATAGGTTTTATACAGTTGATATTTCTTTAAGCGTTTCAAAAGCTTCCATTTACCTAAGTTCTATTTACAAGCTATATTTTCCTTATATAATTCATTTTCTTAATTTTTTTTAGAAATCCCGTTAATGTAACTGCCTCACACAATTTGTCAAAAAACTTCTTTAAGGAGACTTAATATAAATAATTTAATAAATTTATTTGGGCACTGTTTTCTTTAATCTAATCGTTCCTCCATTGTAATCCAAAAAAACGTAATGTATACACATATAAAATATACTTTTTAGGTTTTTTCAATTTTGACCCGTTTAAAAATACCATTGACGTGCAACGTGTATTATTTTCATGTTTTTTTTTTAATATAGTCGAACTTTAATAAGTCGAACTTCGATATCTCGAATTTTTGATAACTCAAATCAAATTCGATGGCAATAGCAACAAGAGTGAACATTATGTGAAAACTTTACTTGATAACTCGAACTTCTATTACTCGAATATCTTGATAACTCGAACTAAACATTTGGCAACACCTTCGATAAGTCGAATTTTCTGGGAAATCCTTAAGTTCGTGTGTTTTTAAAACAGGCCATACAAAATTTAAAATGCCATAATCGGCGAAGGATCAAAAAAAACTTTAAAATGTTTGGGAAAAAATAGGAAAATCAACATAACTTTGATGAGTTGTGTCAATAAAGTATCCAATGCATGGAATATTGATGTCAAGTCTAGGACCATTTCTAATTGTCGGCTTTAGTAAATATTTTAAATGGAAAAAGGAAAATGACAATCTTTTGATTTTCCTAAATGAATATTTAAAATAAAACAGAAATGCAACTCTTAAAGCAATATGAAGCTTATAATGGTTTGAAACGTGCAGAAGGTGTTACGTTTTATGATTTTATTCATGTAGATGATGATATTGTAACTTAAGAATTCCCACAGATGAAGATATAGATCTTTACAAATTTACGCCAGAATCTGAATAGCCTAATAATCCAAATGATAGTAAAAATTATATGACAGATGATGATTTTGAAGACGACATGCAACAACAGCCTTTAAATGAGTCGATGGCAAATTCGTTTTTAAAAACGAATGAGCACACAACGGATGTTTTGTATAATGCCTTTAACAGCATTGAAGATTTTGTTAAAAATCAAAATAAAAAATCCTCTTTTCAGTCAGAAATAAAATAACCGGTTTTTTTACTCTTAAATAATCAGTAGTATAGTATAATATGTTTATTTTTATGTACAATTTGTGTATCTAAATGATTTTATAATATAAATAAAAGTATTACGTTTCCACATTGAAAATAAACTGAGTTATTATATTTTATGTGTTTTGTTTAATAACTCGAAGTCTCGATAACTCTTTGTATTTAACCCATAAAAAAATTTAAAAAATAAAAAAAAGCTCTGATGTGGAAAACTCTTTGACCAAATTCAACTAAACTAGTTGCAAAGCTTAATTTGCTTGGTCATAATTAAAAAGAAATGTTATTCAAAGAACTAAAAAATTAAATGTGAAACTTGAAAAAAAAATTAAAGAACGTAATTTTCAAATGAAACCAAACTTAATATAAACACAGTTAAAAAATAGTCAATGAATATTATAATGAATGTCGCTCTTTCTCTTTACCAGATAAAAAAGATGAAAACTCCAGTTCATGGGCGTGCCATAGATTTTTTTAAAATTGAAAATCTTAGAAGAAAGTATTAATTGAACACAATAGCAAACTTGAACCCAACTTCTTCAGAAGTTGGTTAAAGGTAGATTTGAGTTCTAACGGATTTTGTACATCATGACAATGCATATATTAATCCTCTAGAAAGGCATTAATATATGCCTTTCTAGAGGATTAAGACAAGAAAACATAATAAATAAGTGAAAATTACCAATTACAATAATAATCATTACAATAAGATGTTCATTATACCTTACTGTAATTAATGAGTCATGGAATATCATAAAAAAATAAAAATAGAGAACAAATTATTTAAAATAACCTTCAAGTTTTATATATTTTTTTAACTTTGTAAAGGTTGGGCAGTGCCCGTAAAATAAATAAATAAATAATTTAAACAAATAAATAAAAAATAAATATTCGAACAGGTTTTAATTTATTAGGATATCCTTGACTCGGAAGAAAAAAGCAAATTGTCAATAAAATGATAAATTTAAAAAGTTACGTTAATAGGTCCAGTAGTTCAAAGCAAATGCTTGCTAACCATATTTACGTCACTAAGCAAAATAAAATGTGCAGGAAAATCATAATGTTTTCTCTCTATCTTTTCCGAAAAATACAGATCACGCACCGGAGAGTAAACAACTCCAAAGACAAATCCCTTGGTCCAAGCGAGACCAAATTGAAATTTTATCTTCTTGATAACATGAAAAACCATAGAAATTTTTTATACTGAAACATGAAAAATTACTAAAAAGTATAAATCTAAAAACTTAAAAGTCCAATAACTGAAGACCTGAAAGTACCCAAAGCTATAAATAAATCTGTACAGTTTTCATTTGTGGCGCAATTCTTACGTCTTCGCGGATTCTTTGATTTGATGAAAATGCCCCTCCCCCCCAAAGTCCCAAAAATGAGTTTCCCGCAAATATCTGTCAAAATATGGGAATTAGAGAATTTTTGTTTAAAAAATGAAGATCACCTCGAAATCTAAAAAAATAGTCCTTACCATTTTTTTGGCAACACCAATATTTTTCGCAAAAACGACCGTCGAAAAATCCATAAAATTCCACACTGGATATATGTAGTAGTAGGCTAAAAAATGCAGATGGGCAAAACAATTTTTTATCAAAACGCAAGAAAGATGGTAAAGGAAGTTTTCTGGGATCATTAAACACTTGCTAAGATATCATTATAAAAAAGAAATGTTAATAAGAAACCATTTTTTTTAAATATCAATAAATTAATAAGATACTCCCAAAATATTGTGAAAAAAAACTATGACCCCTTTTTTTAATATTCTAGAAAAATCAGAATGGACCCAAACTCATATGCAATTACGGGTTTTTCCATTCCGATGAACTTTCAGTGATCAAAAAATGTACATTATTGCACGAGTAATGAAATAATTCGTCCGCCCGCTTATAAGTGAATCCATGAAGATAGCGGCATTTGGGTCCCTTTATCTCGAAAACTATCGATTTTTTGAAAAAAATTATATGAACCATTTTTGTAGACTACAAGGCGTTCGTTATTTTTTGTCAAAAAAGAAATTCTGCAATTCGCATATTTTGGCAGATATTAGCGGGAAACCCATTTTTCCGACCTTGAAGGGTTATTTTTAGCCTTTTCCCACCTGTTAATGTTGATAAACTTTTTTTCGCTCGAGAGCATTCCCAAAGACCTAAGAATTGCGCCACAAAGAAAAACTGTACAGATTTATTGACAGCTTTGTCCCTTCATTTACAATACCATTTACAATGGTCGCCAAAACTGAGAAAAACTAAGCTAAAGGTCTTTAGACATATTATTATTAAATAAATAATTTTTATTTATTTTTTTTAATTTTTAACTATTTATATAAATAAAACAGCAAATGAATAGCGTAACACAGTAACAATACATTTGCAGTACTCTGCTGCATTCAGTATAATGAAATAAAAAATATTTTGTTTTTACTTTCTATTTTAATCAGATATAACTCTCGTAACCACAGGAAAACATAAAAAACTCAGAAGATTTGCTAAATAAAAGCTTTACAGTCCATAAAACGTCTGTCATCTAATAAACGTCTTTTTTGTTTCCCAATTAAAAATAAAATCTGACTATAATTAAAATTTCTTCGTGCTATTAAGCATCAGGTTTTTTTTGGCCGTCAAGTTAGCGTTTGTTAGATAAAACCAGATAAAATTACACTTGTCTAAAAATTAGACGGCTGAGAAAAAGCAGCAACCATGCAACGGCTCTGGCTGCAGACGGTCGAGGCATTAGAAAGCCTGCAGACTTGGTTATTAGAGAATAGCCTTTTGTGTTAAAAGCCCGAACCTTGAATTTGGGTCTATATGCAGGAAATATTTTAAAGATGTTTGAGTCTAAATTTTTTTGGATGTTATTCGCGAACGTGTTTTAACTATCCGTCAAATTTTTAAAACTTTAAAGAAGGTTGCCAGAAAATTTGTCCATTGATATTTAATATTACTTAGATGACGCCTTTCAGCTAAGTAGAATAAATCTAAAAAGTTCGTAAAAGGAGCCATTATGTCGCTAGTTTTTTATTGTTTTTTCTTTGTAATTTCATTTGAGAATAACAAAAGCAAAACAACTAAAACAAAATCTATCGTATTGGTCCAGAAAGTCAGTAATCTTGTTTGCAAACGCATCTGATTGGTTGGATTTTTTACAATTTGTTTTTGCTTATTTCATTCTCAAAATAGCGCCATTATTGCAGTGAAAACAGTTATTATTTAGTTGGTAGCATTTATCGGGACCATTACTATTATATTTGTTTTTTAATCAATTTTAATTGACACTGTAGTCAACTTAACCATATTTCACAAACCAGAATAAAGGAATCAGGGCCGGAGCGAACAGCTTCTCATTGGGGGGGAGAGGTGACACGCTTACAGAAAAGCTTTGTTCTCTTACCCACCGACGGGCGGTAGAGGATATGTCGCTTTTTTGGGTATTTTCACGGCTCCTGTTCCAAGGAGTTCGCAAGTATAATTCCTCTGGCAGCTCCCAACAGAGTAACACATAGTGCCAATTTTATGCATTTTTTTACAGTCCAACTTAAGAGGTCCCAAACTTTCCACTCTCTTCGTTCGGTTATTCCCAGAGTGTCCAGAATGGAATCTACTACACGCAAAAGTTAATCCAATAATATTTAGTCTTGTGTGAATAAACTCCCGCTTATCACACTGAAGACACCCACGCTACTTTAGTATTTAAGTGAGTTTTTCCATACGGAGGCGCTGACCACAAATCTAAAGTAAATTTTTTCCACGATTTATTTTTGAGATATGAGTTATTAAATATAATAAAAAATTAAATAAACTTATTTCCACTATCTTGCCCTTCTTTTATCATACATTTGGTGATAAGTACACTAAACTATCATACAATGTTTGACATTTATCAAAAAAAGTCGTGTTTTCTTTTTTGGTAAAAATAGAAAACTAATAGAAATATCGACCATTTAAACAGAAGGCTGTGAAATGTCGCCATCTAATCTTTCCATATTAAAGCAAATGATATAAAATCTAATATTACACAATTAAACGCGGTAAAAAAATTAAATAATTATATTAAATAATTTTAAATATTCTGTAATAGTTTTCCCTAAAAACCAAAAATGTTGTACAAAAAATCAGAAAAACAGTAAAAGTGTATTAGGTTTGAATTGGACATTTGTTAACTTTATACATGGTTACAATTATTTAGTATAAGGTCGGACCTGACCGTACTATTCATTGCGCAAACTCAGCCGGGTTTTTTCCCCTATACCCGCTTGACTTTTTTGCCCTGCAAGCGTGGACAAGATTGTTCTACAGCACTGGGCTTCCCTAAATCTTCTTAAGAACACCAAAAAGAAGGCAGAAATAAATTTTCTAAACCATAAACCATATCCCTAAAATTCTAATTTTACTAGTGCAATTTCTATCTATTTTTACATAATTGCGTAAAAAATATATATAATATAAGGATATGCAGGTATGTGGTCACAAACCTGTATTTTTAGTGATTAAATCTATGAGACTTACAGTGTCTTTGTAGTCGTCTCAAGAACTTACCCATACTATTTTGTAGAGAAACTGTTAGGGACAATTTTTTTTGTTTTTCACGGCGGCTAGAAGCACCTGTTTTTTTTTAAATTTTTGTATTTTATGCATTTTATTTTTTTTCTATACAAAAAAAGATGTTTTTATTTAAAAAAAACCTATTCTTAATTAACCACCACCAACACACAACACACAATGAACTGAACAAGTATTAGTATTTGCACTGATGCACTTTAAGTCTCAATTGCTTAAAATACTTTAATACAGTACAGACAAAGATTCCATTGTTAATATCTGCATCAAAGCCCGTATGTTTAGTAGATAAATAAATCGCCGCCAAAGTTTAAGAGATTTCGGTGGCGTTAGACAAAACAAGACGCAAAAAATGGCATTGTATAAAAAATAATGGACTTTTTAAGGTTACAACGCGTTACAAAAATGCAAATATCCATTTTATGGGATGCTGATGTATTTTTTAAATAGTATTCTTTTATTTTGGGTAATTGCGATTTAAAAAAAAAAACTTCTCTCACAATTTGACGCCCCCTTAAGAGAAAATTTGGCGCCCCCATCAATCACCTATGGGGGGGGGCCCCCCTTCCCCCCTGTTCGCTCCGGCCCTGAAAGGAGTGCCACAAATAACAAATAAAAACAAATACGGTTTGATGTTTGTATAAAATTTTACTTTTTTAGGTTATGAATCAGGCTTAATAGAAGGGTACTTTGATTAAACAACTTTAAAGTAATATTTGGGCCGTTGAAAAGCCGCTTTCCTTGAATTGATAAACATGTCTGATTGCTGTATTTGTACAAAAAAATCCTTAAAACAACAGAGTATTTTGATACCTAAAAATGTTTTTTTAAACCACACACAAAATGTCAACATTTTATGGACTGGACTAAAGATTTTTATTCAAAGTGTAAATTTGTATGTTTTCTATATTTAAACACGGTTTAAAAAAATCTTTGATAGCAAAAACTAAAACTTGTACCTACAAAGTACAAAAGTTTTATGAGACAAGTGGCTGAACAATAAAAAGAATTTTATTACTATCCCTATAGCAATGTTAAAAAAACCTGTGTAATATTATAATGAGTTCAAAATCGAAGCCCAATAAATGCACTCTTAGTGCACCAGTAGTCCAAGGTGTTCAAGCCTGTTACTTCATTAGCCCTGTTTTATAGCAAACTTGTCATGGGCCAGAGTTTTCACCGAAAACCCGAATTCTTTATCCGCCTCGCCGTTTCTGCTGTCTCTCCCCTCCCCAATCTCGAAAAATCCTATCTTCTTGTCTAGGCAATGTTGCCATATAAAATTTAGATGTTACAAAGAAATTAAAGAGGACGAAAATTCCAGAAAGTTTGATTGATATTAATGTAAAAGTTATTGTAAAAAAAAGATCATAAATATGATATTTTTTAATAGGAAACTTTATAAAGAGTATACGAGTATACTTCTAAAGAAAGGTGCATTAGTCAGAAAAAGTGGAAGATAACCTGGAGACATTACCTTTTTAATTTTCAATCCATATCTTTGAAGCAGGATTATTTGATATCTTGGTTACCACAAGAAATGTCGGTAAGTTTTCAAATTAAGATTAAAACACCGTTAAAGAATAAAGTATCAAATAGTTTATAAAAGCACATTTCATAAACGTTTTAGATACTTTCCTCGCCTCCTTGAGCCCACAGTGTATATGTTACTGTGAAAGTCCGAAAATGGTTAAATGTCGACATTCACCGGTGAATGTCAAATATTAAAAAAAACTGAACGAAAACTAACCAAATTTAAACTAACAACTTTGGTGCGTTCTGGTTAAAACTAATAATTTTGGTTAGTTTTGGTTAGTTGTGGTTAGTTTTGGTTAGTTTTTGTTCATTTTTTTTTAATTTTTGACATTCACCGGTAAATGTCAACATTCACCAATTTCGGACTTTCACAGTAACATATACACAATGGAAACACTGGAAACATGGTAAATACACCGTGAAAGCTGCGTGTTCCACTTTTCTACAATGTTTCCATAGTGTATACATAGTGTATAACAATAAATTAAAACTCCAATTTATTGTTTTTTTGTATCCATTCTGGATTCAAAGTGTAAAAATTTTGTATTCATTGTGTAATCACGGTGAATACTAACTGTGGATTTATCGTGGATTTGCTATGTCAGCGTGTGAGTTCAGCGAGAAACTACTGAGGAAACACGAAGTGTGGAACAACTCCTCTGTAGAACCATCGTGACTGTGTTTTCACAGTGTATTTCACAACAAGTTTCTTGTAAAAGTGTTTTAACCCTTGGGCTTAGAATGCGAAAACCTTGTAAAAAGTAAGTTTAAAAGGGGTTATAAATAGGGTGTTTTTCAAAATAGGTCAAAAATTAATCCTATGTATACAATATTGTTTTCTCTCAACAGTTTTACTTTCTTAAAATACGTTTTTTATTTCCCAGTTAGCTACGCTACCATTTCTTCTTATTTCAGAAAAGAAAATGGCTCCTAATTCGATAATCTGTATCTCTACATACGATAGGTTTATATTTTATTTAAAAAAACCTCGAAAAACATCTTAAATCTTTACAAATTTTGTTTTTCAAACATATTTAGAACAAAAATTAAAAATGAAAAAAAAAAATGTTTTTGGCATTATTTTAAATATTTCTGGACACAATTGTTTTCTTGTGCCATTAATCTGAATTGCAGATTGGCTCTCTTTTTACCCAGGTCCAGAGTTTTTGTTGTAATTTTGCTAATATTGTTATGCATTTATATTTTTGTCAAAACTTGGCAACCCTGTAAGTAAGATAGGCGTGCTGAATAGGCGCGAACCGGCTCAATATGTTTCTACTTGCGTCGAGGTCACTGGACTTTTCGAGGCCACCGTATCCCTGAAATACAAATACGAATCTCTAAAAGATTTTCAACGGTAACGGAAGTTATTAAATAAATATAAAATAAAATGTTAACATACAAATTTTACTATGGATCTTTAATGCAATGAATGTTGTCGCACAAAAATTCTAATAGTTTATATCACTTACTCACAAAAGTGCTAAATCCTTGGCCTATTTTAGAAACAGAGATAATTTAAAAATAAAAATATTTTCTTCTAATTTTGACATTAAAAGTGACACTTTTCAAAATTTTTGACGTTGTCAATATATGTCAATAACTAGTTACGAAAAGTAACATTTTTCGCAACTGGTGATGAAAAGTAAGATATTTGACAACGTCAATGAGTTTTGAAAAAGTCACTTTAAATGTCAAAATTAGAAAAAATCATATCATATTCAAAATTAGAAAAAATCTTGTGTGAAATCCGTTGGCAAACAATATTTTTCATAACTCACATTCTCACACTCGCTTTGCTCGTTCCGGAGAAATCTGCTCGTTACGAAAATAACGTTTCGGAAGATTCTCTTGGAAAAATAACAAAGCCACCAAAAAAATTAACTATACTTTTCAAGAGACATAATATGTTTTTCATAGTAATATTGCCTCCTAATCACAAATCCAGGGTCAAAATTCCACCATCACGTCATCCCTCCACGTTTTCTCTAACCTTAAAAAAACTGGTGAAAAATAGTAAATATGAATGAAAATTAACTAAGAAAAACTGTTTTTGTTTTTACATTTAACTTTATGTTTTTTATGTAAAAGGATCTGCTGAGTCCAAATCCACGAAAAAAATATTCGCCATCTTAAAAAACACATCCCCAATTTCCGCTATCTTGAATTTTCAGAATCTGACTTTAGATTCGTAATCAGCGACCCACATCCCCATATACGAAATTTAAGCAAAATCGCAAAGATTTGGAAAACAGTAATTCCTAGTCCGTTTTTTAAAGTTAGAAAAACACTAAACTATCTTAATTCTGGTCGTTTATTTAAATTCAGCAGATCCTTTTCGATAAAAATGTAAAACTGGATGCAAAGCACAAATTCCAGTTTTTCCTAGTTAATTTTCATTAACTTTTTTCACCAGTTTTCTGGGGTTAGGAAAAAATGGTGACGTGATGGCGGAAATTTAACCCCGGATTGATCAGGAGGCAAAATTACTACGGAAAACGTATGTCTTATGAAGAGTATAGCCAACTTTTTTTGTGTGTGGATGTTTAGTCATTAATACTTTGCAAACCAGATCTTCACAGTTTATATAACTTGTTAAAATATATAACTGTCCAAGGAAGCTAACTATGGCAAACAAAGTAGAAGTTTGGGCATTTCGAACGTTTAACTTTGAATCGCTGTTGTGAGACAAGCGACTAGTAAGAAAATGCAAAACAAGACAGCTTGATAACTTTTCCTTACATTGTAAACTATATTTTTTTTCGCGCAAAGTTGTTAATAAAATATCTGGGTTTTCTTTAAGTAAGAAACTAAAGAGGGAAGTAAAAGCTCTGTTTGTTATTTAGAAAACAAAAGAAAAAACACTATTTTACACTTTTTGTACGTAGTTTTATTTATCGGCAGTGTAATTTAGAACTAGGTGTTTGTCATCAGATTTTGATGTAAGTTAACACTCAGTTAACAACTACATTACCTCTAGAGGGAGTGAAATTTTACCAAATAGGTAGCGTTTTTTACAAAAAGTGTAATCCAGTGTACACTATTTCTGAGTAACAAACAGACCTAAAAACAGGTGCACGTCCTGGAGCACATTTATTTAAGACGATTGAAAGAGCAAAATATGATTTCAGAAAAATTATTAGGAACCGGAACAACTATTGGAAGCAAATTGTTTAGCAAAACATTTCGGAGTTTTCTTGAGAGGTAGAAATAATTTTGCCTTCAAAAATTATGAATGGGAAAAAATTAGTATAGTCTGTCTTAAAGTATATCGTTATGGCTTTTGACGGACCATACCCCAATAAACCTTTAACGATTTTATTACCTATTGTTATTGGGTAAACCCATTTGTACATAAGGGCAGGGGTGGGCCAGGTATTTCTTGAGTATTAACCATTAGGCATATAAATATTTTGGCTAATATTTTAGTGGCAGTGTTGAATAACCGTTTTTACTGTGCGTTTCGAAAAATTTGTTTTACGAGAATATAACTATGTCGCGTCGAAATCATTTGTCATTAGATGCAAAAAAGGTTGTGAAAAATGTGTATGAAACGTTAATCAGTAGAGGTCCAATTAAACAAGAAGCTTTAGAAACATGTCTACTTACAAAAACTCCAATATCATTGATAAGGGATATCATTATTAGTGAAAAATTGAACGAAAGAAAAAAACGTAGTGATTTTCAATCTCACCGTATAGACAATAGTGATCAGGACCTAAAAACAAGAAAAATATATTGTCTTTATGAAAGCGGAGTTATTCCTACCTTGGATAAACTAAAAAAGAAACTAGACGAAGACGAAACCAATATAAATATTAGCCGTGCCACCCTCCATAGAGTTGTTTGTAAAATGGGATTTAAATACCGCAAAATAGACAAAAGACAAGTAGTAATGAAATCGCACAGATTACGCACTTAGAGATTTACTTACCTGCAAGAATTAAAAGATGTAGGTTAGAAAACAGATCCATAATTTACCTTGATGAAACATGGTTCGATACACACGACACAGTATCCAAAGGATGGGTTGATTCCAGTCAAAACTGCCAGACGAAAGCACCTTCAAATAAAGGAAAACGCATTACCATAATACACGCTGGTTTAGAAGACGGATTTGTCCCAAACTGCTTGCTGTTGTCAGCAAATAATATTAAGGATTCTAGCTTGGATTATCATGAGGATACAAGTGCAGAACTTTTTGAAAACTGGTTTCAAAATTATCTTTTAAAAAATATTCCAAACAACAGTGTTATTGTCAAGTTACCACAGCCGTCTGCTACACACTATCAAGTTCAAAAACTGAAATCCAGGAATATTTGTTAGAAAATGATATTTATTTTGAAATCAGTTACAAAAAAAACGCATCTTTTGGAAGTCCTAAATTCATATGCAATTAAAAACAATATGTATGTGATAATTTGGCTGAACAGGCTGGGCATACTGTCTTACGGCTTCCTCCGTGTCACTGTATGTTTAAGCCCATAGAGCATTTGTATAACCAAGTAAAATTAAAGATCAGAGCAGAAAATGTTACACCTACTTTAAGTCCCAATGTTACCAATATTATAAATTTGATAAAAAATGTAATTACTAACATACCAGTTGAGAGCTGGAAAAATTCACTACAGCACATTATAAAAATTGAGGACTCTTACATTTCTATCCAAAACAACATAAATCCTATTGTAATTAATCTCAATGATGACTCTAATAGTGAAACAGAATTAGATTTAGGTATTTAGATTAAAAATGTAATTATGTATAGATAATGCAGTTATAAATTTATTAAAACTTTGCATATATTTAATTTCTTAATGTAATTTTAATATTATACGTACCTAAATAAACAATAAATTATAAATATTTATATTATTAAAGTCCGTCCCTAATGTTCTGTCCTTTAATACCTACCGATCCGCAGTTTTATTGCTGTCGGCAGGTATAATCCATAAATAAAGGCAAGAGCTAACACGGTATACTTTGAGACAGACTATACCGAAGTTTTAAATACGTTTTGGATACAGGACTATAAAGATTTACTGCTATTCGTGCAAGACAGACTTTTTTTACGTGGTTGTTAAAATTGCCCTTGGCCTCTAAGATAGTTTAATTGTATTGGTCGCTAGTTCAAAGCTGACTTATTAAAAGTCTAACTTTATCAGGATTAAAAAAAAACATGGTATAGGATTTAAAGATTAGGGATTCTTTTACGTATTTGGTATATAGATCTAGTTAAACTGCTTCGGTAATTTGCATATTTGGAGCATATTTTGGAGCAATCGTAAGGTGATAAAGAAATCTTGTAAATGCACCTAGTCAGCTGAATTATAGTGACAAGAGTATTGTATGAGAAAGGAACCAAGAGGGGCAGTTCCTGATGTTTAGTCAAGTAAAGGGTTAAAGGTAAAAGATCTCTCTGTAACAGAGAGACGAATGGACGACCAGAAATGGCGTAAGTTTCAAAACAACATAAAAACTAGATTATTTAATTTTTATTAAGAGAATCTAACATCAAAACAGTAAAAATATCTAATTTTTAGTAAAATTATTTTTTTAAATAATGCAAATACACATAGGATATATTACATCCTTGAACCTGTTGTTTTTAAATTAATTAATGGCCATGTGCTAATTCTGGTACAATAACATACATTATTTTATTATTTATTTACAAAAAAATATATATTTAAAGAATCAAGGTCAGGATACTTAAAATAGTAGTACATAGTAAGCTTCCAAAATTTTCGCAATTACTGGTATGGCAAACGAAACGATGTGAACGTAGAATGCCGAATGCCTTAGAGCAGGGGTCTCCAAACTTTCCAGCCTTAGGGCCATACTGATTACTCCAGTAAGTTCCGAGGGCCAAAACCATATTATCATTGTTGCCGGCGGTAAGAAGTGAAATAGTCTACTGATGAAAAAAAAGTCCGAAAAAGTACACAACGTTTAAAAAGGCTGCAAATCGGACTAAAGTCCGCAAACGGCAACACTGCATATTATTAATTTTCCTGCAATTATCTGTAATTTCTAGATTAGTCATAGAGTACGAGCCATGAGGAGTAACGTGACACGACATCTGGTGGACACAAGCGGAAATAGGTAGTACCTTCTATCGCTAACAGATGGCGCTAATAGCACGTACAGAATAATCTCGTTGGTTCGAGAAAGTTCTGGTGTCTTCCACCACTTGTAGATGGCAGTAATTGGAATATATAAGAAGGCTAGTGGCGCAACCACAAGTCAGTTCCTATGACACTGTTGTTAAATAAAATATTGCATACCTCCTTAAAACGTGTTTGTGCGTGTTTAAGTTTAAGACATCTTTATAACAGTGTTTTCATTTGAATTGTTGCTTTTGTGTGTGAAATAGTAGTATGGAAAAGAAGCGAAAAATTGATAGTGAATGCAGAAAATTCAAAGATCAGTGGAACATTCAGTATTTCGTAATTGAGTCCAGTAACAAGGCGCTATGTTTGATTTGTGAAAGCATAGCCGTTCTCAAAGAATATAACATTAAACGTCATTATGAAACAAAACATTTTCAAAATTACTCAAAATATACAGGAAGTTTGCGGACAGAAAAATTCGAAGCTATGCAGCGCGGATTGAAATCGCAGCAATCTTCATTTACAAAACTCAAAACTGAACAGAGGCTGCAACTCGTGCCAGCTTTCGTGTGGCTCTTGAAATTGCAAAACGTGGAAAACCATTCACCGATGGAGGAATGATCAAAGAATGCATAATTGCAGTAGCCGAAGAAATGTGCCCTGAAAAGGTAAATTTATTAAAAACTGTCAGTATGTCAGCAAACACTGTGGCTCGAAGGGTAGAAAACATCGCTGAAAATATATCCTCTCAACTGTTCGACAAAAATGGACATTTTGAGTGGTTTTCTTTGGCCTTGGATGAGTCAACGGATGTGTCAGATACTGCTCAGGTGTTGATTTATATTCGAGGAGTAGATAAAAGCTATGAAGTGCACGAAGAACTTCTTGATATGTATAGTATTCATGGCACAACTACTGGTACAGATATTTTTAAAGGAGTTGAAATGGCCATTAATCAAAAGAACCTTCGATGGAAAAACTTGAAATGTATTACAACTGATGGAGGCAAAAACATGAGTGGGAAAGATAACTGTAGGCTGTAGAAAATGACGGTGGTTCAAAACCATTAGTCTTACATTGTATCATTCATCAACAGTCTTTGTGCGGAAAATGTTTGGATATGTCTGACGTTCTGAAACCAGTCATATCAACTGTTAATTTTATCAGATCTTTTGGGCTGAATCACCGACAATTCCGACAATTTATTGAAGAGATTGGAGAAACTGACTTACCTTATCATACTGCCGTACGCTGGCTTAGTTGTGGGAAAGTCCTTCAGCGCTTTTTTGAACTTCGAGCAGTGATCGAAATTTTTTGAATGAAAAGCATCGCCCTCTTTCTGAATTACAAAACAACGCATGGCTGTGGAAGTTAGCATTCTATGTTGATTTGACAAAACATGTGAACGAACTGAATTTGGGATTGCAAGGAGAAAACCAGCATCTTCCTGATTTATACACTAATATCAAATCATTCCGGAAGAAATTGAGACTGTTTCAATCACAACTACGAAGTAAATGTTTTTCACATTTTAAAACATGTGAAATATTCAGCCACACTACTGAGACTGAGTTTCCTATCGATTTTGCAATCGAAACTTTGAGTGCTTTGAAGATAAATTTTGATACTCGTTTCTCGGACTTTGATGCCATTGCGAATCAAATTAAGATTTTTCAGAATCCTTTTGATACTGACATTGAAACCCTAGCCTCGGAACTTCAAATGGAAATGATTGATCTACAATGCAGTGATATAATTAAGAACAAATATCAAAACTCATCTTTGTTGGAATTTTATAAGACTCTTCCACTGACACAATTTGATAATTTGCATAAATTTGCTCGTGGTCTGTTTTCTGTTTTTGGTACTACTTATTTGTGTGAGAAAACCTTCTCCAAAATGAAAGTACACAAAAATGTTTACAGATCGAAATTAACTGATGAGCATCTTAAATCTCTTTAATAATTGGTACAAGTAAAATTAGTCCACAACTACAAACTATTGTCAGTGGAAAATCTCAATTACATAAATCTCATTAGTATTTCATATGTCATTATGTTTGTTATAAGTTATGTGATTATTTAAAATGTATAAAATGTTAGTTGGATTCATTTCAATAATTTGTTAGTTATTATATACTGAAGTTAAATTTTCTGCATATTATACATGTCTTTACTCATTACAATTCTGTGTTTCTTTATGCAACTTATCACAAAAACAATAACAATAGGCCTACAAGAATGTTATGAGTTAGCGGAGTTAGCCCATGACCATATCAATGTAGATGTCATATTAATAATTATTCAACATAAAATTAGAATACTTCAGTAAACTAAATTTAATTTGCTATAAAAATTATTTGTTCTCTAAAAGGAGTTTTCAAGTATGCTAGCTCTCCGCGGGCCGGATAAAATCTGTCCGCGGGCCGGATGTGGCCCTCGGACCGTAGTTTGGAGACCCCTGCCTTAGAGTACTGTGTCTTGTATTACCATATAAATGAAGTATGACTTGTTAAAAATTTGAAAAAAAAACCTTAAATAAATATAGGAACCAAAATTGGTTGGGTGGATATCTTTATTCTACCATACTGCGGTTCCAGGAGATGTGACTTATAAGACATTTTTTAAAGTTAAGATTAAAAACATTTGTAGATATTTTAATTAAGTTTTGTTTATAAAATATTCGTTTTGCCATTTTACACGTTTTTTAATCTTTTATAAACCAGGGTCGATAAAAAAACCAAAAAAAAAAAAAATTGTAGGATAAAACCCCTTGAAAAAGGAAAAGAATATAATAAAAATGATAGGAAAAATAATTTACGGGCGATCTGAGGTCGGAAAGTGGAAGAGGGTGAGTTTTTAACGGTGGCAAAACTACAAGTCTTATGAAAAAAAAGTTAAATGGCAAAGTTTTAGTTAATTCAAAGATCTAAAACTTTTGTATTTACACTTTTTTCACATAATTTTAAAATTTATGTGAAAAATTTAAATAACCAAGTTTTTAGTTTTTTATTTTTATCTTTTACAAAAAAAAATTGTTTACGAAATTTGGTAAAAACTTACCTTTTAATGCCCCAAACACACTGTATTTTTTAAATTTAAAATATTTATTTTTTAACCTTATTTTAACTTAATATCGAAAAAGCACCCTAATTTTCAATCAAAAATTCTCCCGTCAAAATATCTGCTTTTTTAAAAAAGTCGGTGAGCTTTTTGTGCGTTTAAATTTGTACTTTCTGATGGTGTAAAAAAATATATTACTGTGGTAAATGTTCTCAGAAAATGCAAAGAAACAAAAAAACTCGAATCCGAATTTTTTTAAAATCATAATTTACATTGGGTTGTTAATTATAGTAGTATATTTCGATTTGCAGTTTTTTATTTATCAATGTAACATGGAATCTTACGTTTTTTGAGTAATTAAAGTGTACATTTTAATAAATAGCTCAAAATTGTACATAATGATTAAAAAATCGGATTCGGGTTTTTTCGTTTTTGCTTTTTCTGAAAACATTTACCATAGTTATGTATATTTTTTACACCGTCGGAAAGTAAAAGAGATATTTTGACGGCAGAATTTTTGATTAAAAATTAAGGTGCTTTTTCGACATAAGGTTAAAATAAGATCAAAAAATAAATATTTAAAAAAACAATACAGTGTATTTGGGACATAAGAAGATAAGTTTTAACCAATTTTCGTAAAATTAAAATTTTTGTATAAGATAAAAACAAAAAACCAAAAACTTGGTTATTTAAATTTTTCGAATAAATTTTAAGGTTATGTGAAAAAAGTGTAAATACAAAAGTTGTAGATCTTTTTATTACCAACAACTTTGCCATTTAACTTTTTTCCATAGGACTTTTGCGGGAAATCGAGATAAACCGTTTTTTACCCTTAAAAACTCACCCCCTTGCACTTCTCGACCTCAGATCGCTCGTATTTTTTTATTTTTATTATATTCTCTTCCTTTTCCAATGGTTTTCATCCTACTATTATTTTTTTCACTTTTTACCATTTTCAAAGGCTTCAGCTCTGGTCTATTATTTTAAAAAATTATATGATGCGCTTTGTGCAGCAACATTTTTTTATATTTAATAATACACTTAATAAACTTAATTTATTTATTTTGGTGCGTTGAGCGCATCATTAAATTTTTTTTAAATATAAGATCAAAAAACGTGTAACAGGGCAAAAATTTAGTAAAATAGCAAGTTTAAAGGTTTTTTTGGTACTTGCATTTCTGATTTTTTTACCAATTTATTGTAAATGTAAATAAAGATACGTGGACTTTTTATAAATATAATAAAATGGCTTAAATTAAAACTTTGGCTCACCTCCTTTAATACATTTTCCATAAAATGTTTTTGCTTACCAATGGTTCAACTTTAGCTGTTAAAATATTTGTACTTAAATCCTTGATGTTGTATGTATACTTCAAAATTTAAAAAACTATACAAATATATAAATATAGTAGCTATAGGAAAACTTATTATTATCTAAATTAATATTTTTAGGTCAAAGATTAGGAATTTCATTATGTAATTTGGCGTATCTGATAATGTTGTATTTAAGTTTATATGCTAAAACGATGAAAAATATTTTTTAGGTAAAGGCAATAACCACAATTTGGAGCAATGCCAAATTATAGACAATAAGTACTTGTAAATATATTTGTAAATCAAGTCGCAACTTTATTTACCATTTATATATAATACGGGTGCAAAAGTTTTTTCTAAAATATCATTATAAAGGAATTTATTAGTCTGTGACTTATAGCTAATTAGGTTAAAAAAATCAAGACTCATAAATTCAGTTTTTTTTGTTGTATTAAAAAAAACAAACTTAACATTTTTAACTGTTTTTATTTTTTTAAATAAAAAAGTAAAGTGGAGAAAACATGAGTGTATTTTGTATTAACGAGAAAAGTTTTGAGAAATAGTTATTTTCCTAACAAGTGCGGAAAGGATATTTTTCCGCACGCGGCTGCCGTTACACGAACGACGCGCAGGGGAAATCGGGTAAGCAGCCAACGGAAAGTTACTTTCCGCAAGTGTTAGAACAATTTTTTCTACAAGCGGAGGAAAAACCAACATAATTTTAAAAATTATGATTAAAATATTACATATTTATTAACGAAAAATTTTTACACTAATTATATTATTAAAATTTATAGAAAAATGCAATT
>JAHBCN010011482.1:0-28967 GCA_019359885.1 Listronotus oregonensis
AAACTCATTTTTCTTAAACCTATAACTAAAAACGAATTAATTAAATATATAGCTTCATTAAGAAACAACAGCTTACCCGGCTATGATGACATTCAGGTTACTACAATTAAGCAGACCTACCTAAAGATACCTGATCCATTATTACATATACTTAATTTAATTGTAGAAACCGGAATTGTACCTGAAGAGTTCAAACTGTCAATAATTACGCACATACACAAAGCGAGATGTAAAACTTCTATCAATAACTATCGACCCATTAGCCATTTTGCTAAACCCCTTGAGAAATGCTTAAAGGAAAGACTTATCATATTTTTTAAAAATAACAACATATTATCTTCAAACCAGTGTGTCTTTGTTGATGAGTCTAGTACATCTGACGCAATGCATAAGCTTATAACCGAGGTAGTCAACAACTTAAATATGAATAAAAAAAAGTTTAGCAGTGTTTTTAGACCTCGCAAAAGCATTTGACACTGTCGCCCATGACAGACTTCTTGCCGTTCTTTATTCCTGTGGCATTAGAGGAACTTTTATAAATAATTGCAGAGTTATTTTTGGTAGATTACAGGTGGCAAACTTAATAATGTTTAAGTAGTAAGCAAACAATAAAAATTGGTGCCACAGGGAACAGTCTTGGGACCATTACTGTTCATTACCTACATAAATTCTTTGTTGAAGTTGAACATGGGCGGGATATCTATTTCCTATGCTGATGATACGGCGATTGTTTTCACCGGTGCATTTTGGGATAGTGGTAAACAAAATACGATAAATGGAATCATGATTGTAAAAAATTGGCTTCAATCTTATAAACTTACTTTAAACTTAGCTAAAACCAATTATATAGCATTTTCTGTTACTAGGGCTAACAGACCACCTTTTAACTCTAAGTTCTACCTAATAAGGAAATTTTTAAATGAAAAAACTTTAATAACAGTTTATAAGGCATTTGTAGAATCGATAATTAGATATGGGATTCTGGTGTGGGGCGGACTTTATAATAGTAACTTACATAAATTAAATATCGTAGAAACTCATTACTCATTGTAATCATACATCATTGTAACCTCTTTTCCTTAGATTTTTGTAATATTAGATCAATATATATGGTAAGTGTCTGTTCTTTTATGCAGAAATATAGAGACATGCAGGTTGCTATAGACCACAAACATTCCTCTCGGGCTAATGAAAATGGAGACTTGCAACTTTCGCTTAGCCGCAATAATCTTAATATTAAATACATTAATTATATTGGCCCCAAAACTCATAATATGCTTCCTGTCGAAATCAAAAGAGTATTAAATAAACATAAGTTTAGGAAAGTATGCAAAAGGTATATTGTGATAACTACCTACAATTTGAAAGGTTTTTTAAATCGATTTCTTAATCTTTAGTGATACATGATTTTTGTAGATTTCATTTTTGGCCCTTTCTCTTCGTTTTTGGTTGTTAAATGTTACTTTTTTTAAGATATGTTTTTGAATCCAGTGGTGATTGTAGTGAGTTATGCACATACAGGTGTTTCTTATCTAGGTGCATTTTACTTATCTTATTATAATTGTATTTTTGCTTACTTGTTGATCTTATTGTTATAAGTACTATTCAAAAATATTAATGCTCATGTGTATGTAATGTATAATGTATAATGTATAATAAAGATATATTTACCATCTGTTTTTAACTAAAAAAATAAGGGGTAATTCTGAAAGAAATATATTTTTTTATTTTTTCCCGTATCTCATAAAGCGAGCGAAAATTTTCAAATTTTAATTTTTTCATTTTAAATCTCACTCAAAAGGAGCACATGACGCCTATATAACTTTTTTGATAGCACTGGGACACCCTGTATAAATATTCTCTGGAACCGAGTACACACCGTATACTATAGTTTAGTTAATTTAAAGATATAAGACTTGACCTATATAATTACCATAATAAACGATAACGTCTAAAGAACGAGCTCACTTTGAAACCAAAGTATTATAATAATCCAAACCACATTTAAAAGGGTAATAATCAAAAGACATTACTCTCCATTTATTTCATAAAGCGAAACTTTGAACTCTAAATCTTATTTAACGATTATATTCGCGGCATGAAACGAAAACTGAATTTCTATATTCATTAAAATTTATAAGCCCTAAAAGTTCCCGAACATTTACTGGCAAGGAAAATCTGGCAAATTTGGATTTATTTGATTTTAATGGTGTTTTAACTGAAGAATGTTGGAGTTAGATATTCTTAATAACTAAAAAAGCAATATACCGGTGATGCCTCCGAGACATTCTTGTCCCTCGTCTCGACTCATCGACACGAGAAATTTCTTAAAAGTCTGTCGTTATCTCAACCAGATGTTTTGACAAAAACATGACTATAAAATTAAGAACTTACATGAAAATAAAATTTTAAATTTAAATTAAAATGGGGGGAAGTATTAATTGTCAAATTTTTGATACTCCCTGTGTAATGCCAATGCCTATTTTTTATTCTACATGACAATACTAATATAGTCCAGGCATTAAACAACTAAAAAGGCCAAAACTTCGGAATTTTTTGCACAAAAGACGGATCGAAATGTGGTTTTTTGCATTCGCTTCGAAAAATGTTTTGTAAAAAATGTACCTACTTTGTGTGTTATACCAAAGATAATACTACTACGGATGAGATGAACCATTCAATGCTATATTTTTCATACCCCTAATGGACTTTGGCTAACGCGAGCCGATGTCCATCGAGAGATTTTCGCGCTATCCTTGAACGAAAGTTAAACAGTGTTGCCGGCAGGCTTTTACTATTGGCGTGATGAAACGCGTCTAGATAAAACACAATCCGTTTAGCCGCCCGCTTTCGCTACTTAGTGTTCCGAATAAGGTACAAGCTGTGGTACAAGCGACAGACATTGGCAATGTCGCACGGTTTGTTTCGCTGGGGCAGGGGTTACCGACTTAATTTTATTCGCATTTACGGAAGCATTGATATCTTTGAACTCATTCAAAACGCCCCATTTAAATGAACCATCTATTCGTAGTAGTATTATCTTTGGTTATACAAACCGCAAATTGCATTGCTGCAGCTAAAAATGCATTCAAACAATGTATTATTTTTAAACGTCTTTTGGAAGATTTAATAATGGGTTTTCGGAGGCTTTCGACGTCGCTGATCACGATTATGATGTTTAAATTGACCCACAACCGATCTGGAGCTCAGGAACGCCGATGAACGTCATCTCCGTTTGATTCTCCCAAAATTCACGCGGGGAAGAAGAGAAACTTGACGCTCGGGGGTTTTTTGAGTCGCTGAATTTAAATGTGGCATGGGCGAACCACCCACGGACACCTGGTGCTGCGGAACCTGGAAGTGGACGTCATCCCCGAGAATTTTCCTGACAAGATCGCCAAAAATAGCCCGAAAATCAGGGTAGGGGCGTTTTTTCGGGCGCTTAATCCAAACTTTACGTCGAAAATGACCCCCTAATCACCTGGTGTATTTTTTTCGTAGAATTCAATAATCTAATCAAAAAAACATTTGAAGCAAAAACAAAAGAGTACAGCACGAGTGACGTATTTTTTAAATGGAATACCCCGTATAGTTTTATAGCATATAGAGATTTTTACAAGAAATTCGGTGATAATAATACAGGGGTTGCTGGGTTTATTTCCTGCGGTTCTGCTGCAATTGTCTAAAAACTGCATGATACTATAAGGATAGTTTCACATGAAAAAAACCTGGCTGCCACAGGTCACAGGTGCTTATTTGTCAAGTCAAGAATTTTAAAAATACGTTTATTACTAGTGATGAGCAAAGCAAGACCAAGACCAAGACCGGGCTAGTCTTGGTCTTGGTCTTGGTCTTACAAGCCTGGTCTTGGTCTTGGTCTTGCAAGCCAAAGGAAGGTCTTGGTCTTGGTCTTGATCTTGCTACAAGAGTCTTGCTGGTCTTGCTTTTTTTTTGGTAGTAATAATTTAAACTAAGTAATCTTGAATAAAATATATTTTTTTAATCCGTAAAAATAAATAGAGATGGAGACTATATTTTCTGCATTAAAATTATACAATATGCCAATTTTCACGTACTTTTAAATTATTTATTTAATATTTAAAAAGCATATTTTAAATGTAGGGGTTTATTTATTTATGTTCCATTTTTAGTTGAATTGAGACCAAACCTAATTTTATACATTTAGTGGCACGTAGAAACATTTTAGTGGTAAGAATTATTTAAATTTTCTTTGATGAAGCATAAAAAATTATAGAAATACAAAACTATGTATTGTGTGAGCAGAAAAAAAAACTTTTAATTTTAGCCAGATGTGAAATTCGGTGAAAATAATTCTAATATGTAAACATTGGTTTCTGAATAAAAAAAGTTTTTCCAGAAATCTTTTCAGTTCATATAAACTTTTTATCTTTAAGTTTGTCAAACATTTGCCGTACAAAGTTTGTAGAAATACTTTATAAACATTCTGAAATAAAACCGTTTATGATGGTGAAAAACTGAATATACAAAAATTATAGAAAAAAAACGTAAAGTTAAAAAAATTTTTATTCTAGAATTTTTCGAATAATCCCTGCCACAAAAGAAAACTCCCTTATTTTTAGATTTTCTCCTAAAATAAAAAAAGTTATGATGAAAAATCCTTTAAAAAAATCATATATATATATATATATATATATATATATATATATATATATATATATATATATATATATATATATATATAATAAGTTTATTTGTTTATTTTTTTTTGACCTTTGCCTTGATATATTGTTTATGTTTTTCCAAAATTTTCTGGATTTTCTTGGGGAAAGGTCAGGCAATATATAAAAACAGTTGCTTACTAAAACAATTTTCATATAATTTTTGTCAATTACGACGTTTCGGCCTGGAAGGGCCTTCATCAGGTATATATGTTTTTTATAATAACAACAAATCAATCTGCAATACAAAAAATTTTTTTGATTGAAATTTTACCTATATAATATATTAAAATTTAATGTTACCTTAAAACTAAGGGTTTTCTCACAAAAAACACTCATTTTTGTTGTGTAATGAACATTTAGAACAAACAAATACTTAACATTTAACACAAATAAATACAATAAACGGTCTTGTTCAACTAAACTATTTATTTTTTTTAAATTATCATTTATTTTTTTTGGGAGTTAATAGAACTGCTAGCACCATCTTACCATTTTACCAAAAAAAAAATAAATATGTGTTTAATATCAAAAATGTAAAAAACTGTAAAATATATTTTTAATAGCAGTGAGGTAGAGTTCTTTGCATTTAGATAATAATATAGAAATTTGTTTTATTTTTATGTATGGTCATCTATACTGGTTATGTTGTTGTGTAATTTTTTTTATTATTAATTATTAATGATATTGCAATAATGCATACCTTTTTAAAATTTTGTGTCTGCCTTTGTGTTTATTGCTTTTTTGTTTTTTTGAATAAAGACCATTTCTAAGAATTCTCTTTTCTGTGTATTTGTTTCGTTTTCAAAATTTTTGTATTTTTAAAATAAAAGGTGTTTTTTTTCGGTGGAGTGGTTTGTTAGAGCAGTTTTGTTGCGTTTGTCGTATTTATGACTATTTAGTCTGTTTTTTAAATATTGGCTTGTTTGTCCTATGTTAAACGTTATCACAGTCCTTGCAAGGAATTTCATATATAATATGGCTTTTTTTGTTTTTTTCAATTTTGCTCTTGAGATTTGAAGATAATTTTTTAAGTAAATTATGGCCCTTATGGCAAATTGTAATATTTTCTTTTTTAAAAATATTTTGAATATTTTCAGAGAGTTTAGGAATGTATGGTAAGGATAGATATATTTTTTTATTATTATTGTCTTTTTCCTGCCGTTTCTGGAATTTGTTTGAATTATAAAATTTATGAATTCTTTTTCAAAAATTGAGTTAATTAAATTATTAGGGTAGTTATTAAGTTTAAGGGCTATTTTTGCTTTAGTTATTGCTTTTTTTCGATATGGTGGGTCACTTAAATATATCGCTCTATCTGCAAGGCCAATTACAACTGACTTTTTTTGAGAGAATGGGTGCTGGGCAATTACACTTGAAATAGAAGAACCCATTGCACATCCGTCAATTTGTTTATAGAATTGTTGGTTATAAAGAAAATAGGTAGAGTTGAGTGTAGTTTCAATGGCTTCAAGAAATTCATTGATTGGAATGTCAGTGTATGGTTTAATTTTATTCCATTATTTTTTTTAATTATGTCTTTTGCTAACTTTGTGGGGATGTTTGTATATAGTGATACGACATCAAGTGATATAGATAGATAATTTTTAGGTAAAATAATAGATTTTATCTTTTCTTTGAAATGCCAAGAATCTTTAATGTAATATTTGTTTTGATTTACTACGTTGTTTAAAATATTTTTTAGATATTTAGATAAATTTTCGTACGGGGATTGGATGCATGAAACGATGGGTCTTAGTGGTATTCCTTGTTTGTGGAGCTTTGGGAGTCCGTAGATTCTCTGACCTTATCCCCAAGAAAATCCAGAAAATTTTGGAAAAACATAAACTATATATATATATATATATATATATATATATATATATATATATATATATATATATATATATATATATATATATATATATAAAATTTTTGATCCACCCTGTAAGTCGCATTACTAGATAAATAATTAAAAAAAAAACATTAGAAATATTAATGTGTTTTTAGCTTCTATTACTTTTGTACCCCTAGCTTTTCTCTGTCCTGAACGGTTTTGGAGATATTGTGCTTTGTCGGACCATTGAGTCACAATCCCATTATTTTTAAAACATGTTAAGGAATTTACTCATTATCTATTTAATTATTATTTTATTAAAAAAAAACCTGTAATTTATGAAATAATCGCCTTTTTTTGGCAGTTCTCGCTACATTTTTTTTTATTTCTGTATAAAATATCTTCGTAAATTGAATATAAAAATTAAATATTATAATATTTTTAAAAAAGTTGCAGAACTGCAAGAGTCTTGCAGGTCGGTCTTGGTCTTGCAAGCAGAAAGGCGGTCTTGTCTTGGTCTCGGTCTTGGTCTTGCTGCAAGACCAAGACCAAGACTGCAAGACCAAGACCGGTCTCGCTCATCACTATTTATTACTTTTTGGAATAGTTTTATAATGAGGGTTTCATCAGAAGAACACCTTTAAATTATATTATATGCTAAAAATGATATAATATATCTATTTCTAAACCAAGCAGCAAAATTACAATAAACGGAAAAAATTAAAATACAATATAGGTAAAATATGGTGGTAATAAAAACACTCATAACAAAAAATTATAATATTACTAATAATTTAAATGTTCTGTATGACCACCGTTATTTTCGAAACATGATCTATAACGCCTCCTTAGCCTTTTTAAGCTCGCCGATATTATTTGAGGTTCTTGGTCAAGACGATTAATTTCATTTACAATTTTTTCTCTCATTTCTTCCGTGTTTGTGTTCCCATTTTGGTAAACGACATTGAGTGGCCAGCTAATAGTTCCATAACGTCCAAACCAGTGATTGTATCGGCGATTGAGATACTGCACAACTTGACAAACAGCATGGAGCGGTGCTCCGTCTTGTTTCCAAATTATCTTGCGATACGTTTCGAGTGGCAATTCTTTTAAAATGTCCTCAATATCGTTTTTCAAAAAGATTAAGATATCTTACTCCAGTTAAGGATCAATCATAGAATATTGGCCCGACAATTCTATTGTTAAGCACACCACACCAGACATGAAAAGAAGACCTCCCTTGGTATTTAATCTCTTAAAATTTTGTTTTGTCTTGTCCAGCTGTCTGTCCAAAGAATCATTTGAAACGGGGTAGGATCGTTATCCTGTTCATGGATTAAAATTTGGGAAATAAATTGAAAGCGAAATTCCTTTTGTTCACGTGTTAAATGGAAGAACATGATACGGAAGATACTTAAAATATTTGAGTGTTCTCTAACTCGTCGCATAGGTTACTCTCCTTCTTGCAGGGCCATACCTCAAGTCTCTAATTGCGTCAGTAATTGACTTCATGGGATACAAAGTAAAATAATTTAGAATAGCTCGATCCCGGTTTCTTTTTCTCATTATAGTCCTTTTTCTAATATGTAACGATTTTGTTTCTGCAAATAAGACCTTCAGTTTTAAAATCGTTTTTACTGATATATTTCGGTGGAATTTGGAACATATCTTTGTTGTGTTTCCCTGGCGTTTTCTCCACATTTATAATAGAGAGTTATAATTTGAAGCCGTTCTTCTGATAAAACCTCATTATAAAACTAATCCAAAAAGTAATAAACGTATTTTTAAAATTCTTGGCTTTGACAAATAAGCACCTGTGACCTGTGACAGCCAGGTTTTTTCAGGTGAAACTATCCTTATAGTATCATGCAGTTTTTAGACAATTGCAGCAGAACCGCAGGAAATAAACCCAGCAACCCCTATATTATTATCACCGAATTCCTCGTGAAAATCACTATCTATTGATATAATAATATACGGGGTATTCCATTTAAAAAATACGTCACTCGTGCTGTAACTCTTTTGTTTTTGTTTTAAATGTTTTTTTATTAAATTATTGAATTCTGCGAAAAAAATACACGAAATGACTATATTCGTTTTTTAAAAAAGTACAGGGAAGTTCAAAAATAAAGTCCTGTTTACTTTAAAATAAATATCCCGGTATATGGTAGCCGAGATACAAATTTTTCAATTTCAATTCGTATCTCTAAAACTAAGAGGGCCATAAAACTTTTGTTTATGCATCTTTTGTTTCGCAAAAGGTAACACGGTATTGGGCAAATCGTAACCCGCCCTCTTTACTAATACGGGAGACACCATGTAAAACATACGAAATAGAGACACCCTGTACATTTCGCGAACTATATAAAAGTATCAATGTTTGATTTACCTAAGCTGCGTATTCTTTAATTTAGTGTTGGCTAAAGGAATTTTGTTTTATACTAGTTTCAAATTATTAATTTTTTTTTTGGAATGATTTTTTTTTTGATATACTTCATCTTTGGTGACCTATATGTGAAAATGTTTTACCTTTAACTGTTTACACTCGCTCATTTAATTTTATGAAATAAAGGCTCTTTATTATTTACCGTTTACCGGTTGTGAGAGTACGAAACAAAATGCACACTCAGCTCGAAATAATGTGTTTCCCTTTAGCTAACGAGGGTATTGAGTTGTTTTATTTACTAATTAGAGGTATTTTGAGGCCGGTTTTTCTCTGATAGTCAGCACTTTTGTGCGGCTTTTAATTACTGTTACGTTTTTATGTGATCTGATGTTCTTTTTCAGTTGCTACTCGCTGAACGAAGAATACAGGTGGAAACAATGTAATGGTAAAAAAGAAATTGATTCGGTATAAGAAATGCTTTAACCAAGATTTGAAACATAAAAATAATATTTAAATTTATAATTAAAGATATAGAGAATACGAACTCCCATGCAAAATAAATTAATAGTAAAAAAACATTTTTAAAAGTAGGCTTTTATTTAAATGGTCTAACAAGAAAAAAATTAACTGTAAATTAAAACCTAATAAATACCTATTTAATTTTAGTCCAGTAAATAAAGGGACAAAGCTGTAAATATAGTGATGAGCGAGACCAGTCTTGGTCTTGCGATCTTGGTCTTGGTCTTGCAGCAAGACAAAGACCGAGACCAAGACCAAGACCACCTTTTCGCTTGCAAGACCAAGACCAAGACCGTGGTATGCAAGACCAAGACCAAGACCGAGGAGTGCAAGACTACGCAAGACCAAGACCGACCCGCAAGACTCTTGCACTTCTGCAACTTTTTTTTAAAGTATATAATATTAATTTTATATTTAATATACAGAGGTATTTCATACAGAAATGACAAAAAATGTAGCGAGAACTGCCAAAAAATTCGATTATTTAATGAGTTACAGGTTTCCTTAATAAAATAATAATTAAATGGATTACTTTGTTATTTTATACAGTTCTTTAACAACAATTATGAGTAAATTCAATAACATGTTTCAAAAATAATAGGATTGTGACTCAATGGTCCGACAAAGCACGATATCTGCAAAACGTTCTCGACAGAGAAAAGCTAGGGGTACAAAAGTTATAGAAGCTGAAAATAGCTTTCATATTTCTAATGTTTTTTTTTTAATTAGCTATATAGTGATGCCACTTACAGGGTGGATCAAAAATTTCCAAAACCCCGAAATACATTATTTGTGTTCCACACTGTAAGAAGTGGCACCATTAAATTGCTTCTTAAAACTAAGATATAAATGTAAAAGAGAGAAATAATAAAAAATATATTTTTTATGTCATATAGCAATAATTTTTATACAAATGGATTTAAAATACCACTTTCGGTTTTGACGTAAAAGGCAAAACAATGCTAAAAGAATAATAATGACATTATTTTTATCAAAACCGAAAATTATATTTAAAAACCATCTACGTTGACATTGTTTCTACATGAGAGTCCAACAATTTTACAGCATATATACAGGGTGGTAATTTATTTTAAATGGATTTGTTGTCATAAATTTTATATTTTAGGGTAAAAGCTACAAATAAAGGAATTTTCTTAATTGGCAGTGGATTCTTCGGAAAATTCTGAAATAGAAAAAAAAATCACATTTTACGCCTTTTTTTTGTATAATTTTTTCATATTCAGTTCACCATAATCAACAGGTTTTGGAGATATCGAGCTTTGTCACAGTATTGTGCAATCTTGCATATGCAGAATGTTTATAAAGTACTTGTACAAACTTTGTACGACAAATGGTTGACTAATTTAAAGATAAAAGTTCATATGAACTAAAAAGATTTTTGAATAACTTTTTTTTCAAAGAAACCAATGTTTACATATTAGAATCATTTTTACGAAAATTTCACATCTGATTGAAATTAAAAGTTTTTTTTCTGCTCACACAGTACATAGTTTTGTATTTCTTTTAATTTTATATGCTTCTTCAAAAAACATTTAAATAATTCTTATTACTAAAATGTTTCTATGTGCCACTAAATGTATAAAAACAGGTTGTGTCTCAATTTAACTAAAAATTGAGCATAAATAAATAAAGCCCTACATTTAAAATATGCTTATTAATCAAATAATTTAAACGTATGTGAAAGGTTAAAATTGGCATATTTTATAATTTTAATGTAGAAAATATAGTGTTCATCTTTATTTATTCTTAATTATTAAAGAATTATATTTTATTCAATATTACTTAATTTAAATTATTACTACCAAAAAAAGCAAGACCAGCAAGACTCTTGCAGCAAGACCAAGACCAAGACTAGCCCGGTCTTGGTCTTGGACTTGCTTCGGGTCAAGCGAAAAAATTATTATTATATTTATTACTATTTTATCAACATTAACAGGTAGGAAGGGCTAAAAATGGCCCCTCAAGGCCCAAAAATGGGTTTTCCGCTAATATCTGCCAAAATATGCGAATTGAAGAATTTTTGTTTACTATCCGATTCTTGAGAGAAGAGACCCACGTCATCGACAGTCTTCACGCCAGTTAGCTAAAATGGTTGTTGTAAAGTAAAAATTATATGAAATACAGAGACCGGGAAACATAACCTCTATGGTTTGTTGTGTTGTCATGGTGTTAAAAAATTTTGGGTTTGGGGGCCCTTTAAAGGGGATTATCTATATTTTTAAACAAAAAATTGTACAAAACTATTCGAGAAGCAGGAAAACAAGGGGAGGGGCAGGGATATGCGATTTATAAAATACACCGGAAAAGTGCCTCGTTAAAAAGTACAAGTGAAATCGTGTTTCCTTCATGCGGAAAAAAGTTGTGAATTTAATCAATATTCTTCATTGGAACTGAACTAAATGCTAGGACTATTTATGAAACTGTAATTTTTGTTAAAATAACGCCAGAAAAATGTCTTGTTAAAATAGTAAACATACAAGTGAAATTGACAGTTTCTTTTCCAAATGCAAAAAAATGTGAATTTAATCATTATTCTTTATTGAAACTGAAGGACTATTTATGAAACTGTATTTGTGCGGTATTGAATTGTTGTTATAAAGTCTGAGTAGGTGAACAAAGTGAGGGAAGAGCAAATTTTAGGGTTTTTACCCTGTGAAAAAAAAACATTTCTTTTAAAAGACTTATATCTTGAGTATTAGTGGCCAAAACCAAGAAGTTGTAAATAGTTGTAGCTGTTATTTTTCATTCTAAACCATATTGTGGTTCTTACTTATCAAAATGTCCCTACTTGTGTTATTTTAATATTCTTTAGGGGCTTATAAGTATAATTATGAGTATTTTAAATATTATATTATAAAAATATTAATAAATATTATAAAATCTCATATTTGAATATAAGAGTAAAAATACACATTTCTACTTTGTCATACGCTTTTTTTATTTGTGCTTTCACATAATTACCTCCAATACAGCAGAAAGTGGAAGTAGGTCCATCGTTACGTTTTTCCTCCTCAAAATAATGGATTAAGGATAGAACCAATCCCAGATTGGGAACTGTGGTTTTCCTTTCATGTTTTGTCGTCAAAACAAAGTTGAAAAATACAAACTTTCAATTTGAGCTCTTAAAAGAACTATTTGTGATGTGATAGTGAAATAAAACAGTAAATAGAATAAAATGCTACGAAAAAATTGAAAATTGCCAAAGAAAACGAATAAACGATCTTCTATGCAGGAAAACAGTCATAAATGACATTTTAATAACGTTTTTCATTGACTCAAAATTGATTGCACTCAGTGTATTTCCATTGCTCTTTAGTCCCATAGCAAAACAAAGACAAAAAAAATAATAAAATTGCACTCGGTGCAAAAAAGTGTAGTCAATGGAAAACGCCAAAAGTTTTGACATATCATGGGCCGCCCCCTTTCACGTTTGGACGTCCCGAGTAATCTATCTCTTAGCTCAATGCAAATTATAATAACGTATGTCATTGATGCACTGCCAATTCTCTCTCTTATTTTATTGAGAGGAATAAGGACAAATTATCAACAGATGATGACGTGGGTCTCTTCTCTCAAGAATCGGATAGTAAAAACATAAATGGTTCTCATATTTTTTTTTTCAAAAAATCGATAGTTTTCGAGATAACAGAACCCAAAAGTCCCCTCAGTTTAGCTGCCGCTCTACCGCTAGAACCCCGCTATTCATCCCTAGCCTTCTCTTCTACCAATCTGTATACTCTTGTATGTGTCCAAATCAGACCCACTTTAGAATATTGTTCTCATGTCTGGGAAATGGCGTCTCCTATAACACTTAGCATTCTGGGCTGCATTCAGGGAAGAGCTGTTCGTCTTATTAATGATCCCACGCTTACAGAGAAGATTCCTCCTCTTGCCCACCGTCGAGCTGTGGGAGATCTGTCGCTCTTCTACAGGTATTTTCACGGCTTCTGCTCGGAGGAGTTGGCCAGTATAATTCCTATTCCTATTTTTACTATTTTATATGGCAATTAAGAACAAATTACTTTTCTCCCTAGAGAGAAAAGTACTTTTCTTACTGTTAGTGGGTTTTCCTCATTGTATGAGAAATATTGTATTTTAAAAGCTAGTTACCAGTGAGAAAAAATTATTTTTAGTGCCAGTCGTAGGAAAATTAAATTTTTAAACTTCTCTTTTTCTTTAGAAAGCAGTGCAAACTTTTTAAATACCCCACACAGAAATAGTTTTTCAAGTTTACAGCTCTAAGCTAATCATCATACTAAAACCACAGAAAATGATATGTAATTTTGATTTATGGAGTAAAAGGAATAGTTTCTTTGTGGTTAATATCAAGTAAAATTAGGACTCTTTGTTATTCTTACACGCCACATAGGCAGCACCCAGCTTATTGATTCAAAGCGAAACAGTTGAATGAGCTGTCAGGCGCGACCCGAGCGCTTGATCCATGAGCCGACAGGTAGAATAGTCTAGCGAATTCGAAGAGACAGAGATGATGATAAATTGCAAAAAGTATATATTTTATATATATATATATATATATATATATATATATATATATATATATATATATATATATATATATATATATATATATATATATATATATATATATATATATATATATATATATATATATATATATATATATATATATATATATATATATATATCTATATACAGGTTGTAAAAAGTATGATGCTCACCATTTTAATGAGCGATAGTGGAGGTCATATAGGTCAAAAGTTAATCGTTTTCGAAATATGAACTTTCAAAATTTAAAAAAGTTGGCAACACCGCGCCTGTTTTATCGAATGCAAGTCGACCGTCGAACATTTTTTGCGATGGTTTTCATTTTTACTTTTTTTAAGGAGATGTTTATTTACATACAAATAATAAGAATTACTTCTTGCAATTTATTTTGATATTTAATTTGAAATTAAATTTAAGTAAAAAACAACAAATAATTATTGTTTGGTTTTTATTTGTTATTAAAAAATAGTTGTACTTACCAAAAGAATAGGCAAAATATTCATTTTAAGAACACAAATTATTGTTTTAAAACAGCACTTTTTTATTTTGCTTAAAAAATAAGATTTTTCGGTTGCACACATTCCATTTTCAAAAATATTTGGTACATTTCCACAACGTTTGTGGTTAATTTAAAACATATCGACATATTTTCCCGATTTAAAAACAAACAAAAATACGTTGTCTGCCGGTGAGCAATATTACACTGACTATTTTAGGAACAGAAGTTTGTTGCCAATTGTTTTTTAACTTTTAACTGAGGGAAAAATTATTTATATGTTTTTTTATTTGTAGATCGAAACATTTAAAACTTAGTTTACTTTTTTACCAAATAAAGCTTTGATAAGATTTTAGACGAAAGTTTTCAATTCTTAAGGTTTTTAGAAATAATTGCTTCTAAAGTTTCAA
The DNA here is from genome assembly GCA_019359885.1 of Listronotus oregonensis. Classification (NCBI taxonomy): domain Eukaryota; kingdom Metazoa; phylum Arthropoda; class Insecta; order Coleoptera; family Curculionidae; genus Listronotus; species Listronotus oregonensis. The sequence goes on from JAHBCN010011482.1 coordinate 14,897, forward strand.
CTTTGAAATAGTTTAGACAAAAATCTGTCAAGTTTAGACACAGAATGTTATAAATATGGTCGTGTCAGCCTTACATTGTGTGTATTGTCGCAATATTTTTGTTTGCTCAAAATGTTTTCAACTAGAAAAAAAGAGCCGTTATGTTATTAATTTAAGCGTAAACTAGGTTCGTCGAAGTGAAGCTTGTGTTGAAAATAAAAAACTACATTTTGAGCAACTTATTTAAACCAAAATAATTTGTTTTTAAACTGGTTATTCAGCCTAATTTTGTAGTAAGTACAATTATTTTTCAGTAATTTTTTTTTTTAATTACAAATAAATATATCAGTGTAAATATGTTTAACCTTGCAAAAACACTCGACGTTCGACTTAATGTGATGAAGCGGGCTTCAAGGGTATTTTTTCCCATAAAAAAATTATTTAAAAGTTGTTTCAAAAAAAACCTGTAACTTAAAAACGTCGGATTGTCATTAAATTTTAACACGTATCGTTTAGTACTATCTAGAAATCATATGGGTATGTAAACAGTGGTGCCATCTAAATGTAAGACCAGGTACTTAAGGCTGCTGCGGGCGGCAAGTTCATTATGGTTGCCGCGGAAAGTGGCACCTAAACAATGCGCGCAGCAAGGTGAACACTACCGTGGTCGAGCCAGTGAGATTGGTCGAACCAGGTTTAGAAAACTGTGCCCGGCCGGCCTCCTCGGGCGGCTTTTTTTAATTGTAAAACTAGCGTCACGAAGCAGTCTTCTCTAAATCTTATACCTCGTTATTACCTGTCTTCTTCCCTCGTCCAGGTTGGCACGTAGTGTCGTCCCACTCCTGATATAGCTGAAACTCAGGAGAGTGTGTAATTGTTTCCTGGTGGCGTGCTGCGGCCCTGCTGCTGCATTGTTTCCTGTTTATTGGATGCAGGAATTATCTTGCATAGCTTTTATATATTCTGTTTAAAAGAAGCGGTTTGATTGACATTAATATCATTATATAAAAGCGTATAATGTTATGCTGCATTAACCATACCCCATCCAGCGTTTAAAACACTATTTTTTCTGTTGTTTTATGGACTCTCAGCGGACATGTCAACCTCACGCTTGAGAAAACACTTTTTCTAGTTATATGGTGGCACCAGAGCTGGAACAGATCCTTCAAAAAAGGAATCGATTTACAAATCCGGATCCTCGTAACGGAATCGAACCACCAACACGAATCACGATCCCCTTCTTAAGGAAAATAAATCGATTCCAGGGAATCGATTTCTATTTATCCGATCACGAATCTGGATCATTTATAGTTTTTATACTTACAAATGATAACTACGATAAAGTGCTGTAACTCTTAGCCAAATTAGTTTTTGGTTAAATTTTTTCAAACTTAAGTTTGTAAGTTATTTCTGAGATCAACATAAAACCATATGGAACATTTTTCGAACTGTATTTTAAAACTTGTGATGCTACATCTACATCAGGCTTTTAAATGTGATTCTTGAGCAAGTAATAAATAGGACATCTTACTGTAATTTTACAGAAAGTTTTACAAGTACTTAATAATTTCTCTGCTTGCAGAATATAAAAATGTATTAAAATTTTAAATTCATTTTTGGACACCCTGAATAGAAATAATAAAATGTCCCATTTAAAAGTATGCCAGGGTTATCTTAAGGATAATATATTAAAAAATTATGAAGATCGAGCAATCAAAACTTTTGAGATAAATTTAAGTAAAATTTATGCCTGTTTCTGAATACCACACTCTATAATTACAAAAAAAAATAAATTTTTTTTCAGGTAATAAAAATTTTTTAAATTTTTTTTAAAAAAATAATTTTGGTTAAAAATCACATGTTAGATGTGTTTCCTTTTTTAAAGATTTATATAGGCAGATGTTTTAAAATTATTCATCTATATGCTGATTAAAAATCTTAAATAAAAAATTAAAAATTTAAAATGGAGGATTTAAAATGGCGTTTATAGACCTATTTGCCTCAGATTTGCCTATGTTTTGCCAAACAATTTGCTGCCAATTCTACGCTTGATTCTCCTATTAATCTTCCCCTTCCAACAGTTGTCCCTGTTTCTCATAAAATGTCCGATATAATTTTTAAAGACAAACAGATCAAGCGTATCCTTTCTTCCTCTTAATACTAAAAAATCGTCTGGGCTGGATGGCATACCAGCAATCGTCTTAAAAAATGTGCTCCCGAGCTTGCACCCATCTTAACTCGCCTCTTTCGAATCTCTTACGACACGGGCATTTTCCCGGAGAGTTGGAAAGCTGCACGTGTGCAACCTGTCCCCAAAAAGGATCCAAAAGTCTCCCTTCCAACTATAGACCTATATCTCTTTTTCAGTTGTTTGCAAAGTAATGGAAAATTCATTAATTCCCAAATCTTAAAGTATCTGGAAAACATGATCAAGATCAATAGGATTACATGCACAGCTGATCTTCTTTTCTTTGTCTCACACAACTGGAACAAGTCCCTTGAGTTTCTTGGTGAATCCCAGATCGTTGCTCTTGACATATCCAAAGCTTTCGATCAGGTCTGGCATGATGGGCTTCTTAACAAACTTCCTTCTTACGGTCTTCCACCTAAGCTTTGCTCTTGGCTTTCCAGTTTCCTTTCTAATCGACTATATCAGTTAGTGTAGATGGTCATTCCTCCAGCTTCTACCAAATTAATGCTGGGGTGCCCCAGGGCTCAGTGCTGGCACCCACGTTGTTTCTTCCACAATCAATCCCATTCATAGTTTTGCTGACGATAGTACCCTCCACTCTAGTATTCAATTTCTTAAGCCACCGTGTAATCCTGATTTCGAAAACAAGCGCAGGTCAATGCAGATATCTCTTTCACAAGACCTCAAACTTATCTTGGATTGGGGCGCCAAAAATCTTGTTTAGTTTAATGCCTCGAAAACACAGTCATGTTCGCTGTTGCGAAAAAAGTCTGCAAATGCTCATCCCTTACATATGAGCGGCCAAGTTCTGCAGAACAAAGAGTCGTTTAATCTTGTCGGCGTTACTTTTGAGAATAACCTCAACTGGCACAAACACATTTTATCCATAGCTTCGGCAGCTTCAAAAAAGATTGGATTTCTCTTCCGAGCCAGAAAATATTTCTCTTCTTCCAATCTGTACACTCTGTATGTATCAGAATCAGGCCCTCTTTAGAATATTGTTCTCATGTTGGGGAATGGCGTCCCCTACAACACTTAGCATTCTGGACTCCATTCAAAGAAGAGCCGTTCGTCTTATTAATGATCCAACACTCACAGAAAGGCTTCCTCTTCTTGCCCACCGTCGAGCTGTAGGGGATCTGTCGCTCTTCTATAGGTATTTTCACGGCTTCTGCTCAAAGGAGTTGGCCAGTATAATTCCTTCTCTGGCAGCTCCCAACAGAACAACACGTGGTGCCACTTTTATGCATTTTTTTACAGTTCAGTTAGAGAGGCCCCGAACTTCCCGCTTTCTTCGTTCCTTCATCCCTAGAGTGTAAAGACTATGGTACCTGCTGCCCGCAGAAGTTTTTCCCTGTCCTCCAAATCTCCAAAAATTTAAGTCCCGTGTGAACAAACTCCCTCTCACCACACTGACGACACCCACGGTACGTTATTACTTAAGCATCAGCCTTTGTGGACTGTCCCAAGATTAAAAAAAAATGTATATGATATATGGATTTTTGTGAGTGCTAGGTCAAAATTTGGAAACTAATAATCTTAGGTCCAAATTTGGAAATTTATTCTCTCTGCAAGCCTTTTTGGAAATTTTAATGTCATCCTTAATTTCGTTGAACCTTTAACCCCACCGATTATGAGTGCCATAGCTCTTTTCAAGACATCAATGTTAAATTTCCACCCTTTACCAACAACAATGCTCTGAATGCTGCTATTTTAAAATTCGAAATTTCTCAATTTAATGATTTTATTCATATAATATATAAAATTAAAATGAAATTATTATATTATATCAAATATATATAGTTAATTATTACATTAATTACATAAATTTTAAAGCCCAAAAAATTGAAAATGTAGTAGTGGAGCTGGAGTGTATATCACAAAACTTAATATCGAATTTAAATTTAAAATAAACAATAGCTTTAGCATTTTCACATGTGAAGACTCTAGTTATCACCACTTTGTTATATGACTTTATGTCCGTGCTTAAAGCCATACAGAACAATATATCCTGAAACTATAAAGACAATCCAATATTATGGGAAATCAGAAAATTGCTGCGCCAAATAACATTGGTAGTCTGTTTCATATGGGTCAAAGCACATACAGGACTAAAGTATAATGAGCTATAGAGCCCAAATTAATAGCAAAGGATAGCATTATTAATGGTACAGCTGCTGACAGATATAATAATGCAAAAACAAATATTACCAATAAATGAAATATAAGATGAAAGGAATATTGCAAAAATGAACCCACAAGATATACTCAGCTTGTAACTAAAATTCCACATAATTCCTCATTGTTCCTGGAAAATACATAACAACAATTATACGCACTTGGACATGCTTGTTATCCTGCTCATCTGTATAAAATCAAAATATTACCTTCAGATCAATGTGAAACTTGTAATGTTAGGTGTGATCTAGATCATATATTCTTTCATTGTAACAAATACATAGCCGAGACCAACAAACTATTTAATGTTTTGAATAGAGTGTAAAGTGTTTGTCTTAAATTCTTAATCTTTTAGCCCTAGAGAGCACAAAGGTAAATAATGCATTGATTTATTTGAACAGAATAAACTTAAAACTATAAATTACTTTTATGTCAAATTGATGCTTTATGACATTAGGCGGTAGGATAGCCTTACCCATTTTTTATCCTTATGTTACTTTCTTTTTAAGTGGTCTTCTTTGTCTGTTTAAAATAAAAAGTCGCCCTGATCGACCCCAGTGGCGTAACGTGTGTCCCTGTCATACACGTGATAGTTTTAGCTTGTATTCACCCTCTATTATTAGAATGAAAAAGAATTAGAAAAAATAAAATACAAAACTTCTTTTTTTTTTAAAGTAACACTTTGTGACTGGCTGAATGGCTGATCAGCCTGTTGCCATTAAAGAAAAAATCAGTTTTAGTAGAGAAACATGTTTTACTTATTTTAGTTTTTTTTTTTTTGCAATTTTACACCGTTTTTTGCAAAAAAAATTAATGATATTTGCCGAGATCTCCTTTTAATTTTTTCCCTTTTTTCCCCCTTTTAAATTAAAATTTTTTGACACCTTTTTTAAATAAATTTCATGTTTGTTTGTGTTTTTTAAGTTGCCTATACTACGTTGAATAATAGACTTTTTATTAATTTTTATGATTTATTTTAGTTATAAAAATCAAAATTTTATTAAAAAATTTTAAGCCCATCTATTTCCTATTTGTTTTTAATATACGATCAACTTAGAGTAATCTCATAATACGGATACCAACTGTCTGCTTAATATTCCAAACACCATTAAAATAAATACCAAAACGGACACCACTTATCTGAAAATCTATCGAAGTTCCTATTTAAAATAATCGCTACCTATTTAAGGGAATCGGTAATTGACCCACTGTGTAGCGTTATCTTAATGGATAATCTAGTTTTGACCGTATTTGATTTAAAAGCGGCGTTCCATTGGGCACTTAAGGCATTTCGAGAGTATTTAGGTGTCATTCAACAAATTTCTGGGAGATAAGAGGAATAATATACAATTCATTAAAACTTTTTAAATGTTCTGGGATGCCATCATGTATATTAGATCCGACTGGTGGATCATTAGCTTGCTGTTAAAAAACAATGTGAAAATAATAATATTTGTTATTTATCCCTTTTTTTTTTAAATAATACTAATAAAACTGATCTTGAATTAATATTGGATTGAGGTGACAAAATTCTAGTCCAATTTACTGCCTTAAAAACATAATCATGTTTGCTGTCGGAATAAAAGTGTGCCAATACTCATCCGTTATTTATAAATTCTGGTTAGTCAATACGATATTTGCAGTATAACATTGTTTTCTTTATACAAAATCCAAGCATTATTAAAAATAGTCTCAGTAAAGAGCAGGAAGTATTAAAATAAAATGACTTTAATTATGTATCCAAAATTTTACAAATACACTATATCGAATTGGATGACGCAAGTAACGATTCAGCAAAAATTGAGGATTTTAAGAGTGCATTTACGCTACACCGCCGTAGAGGTCGGGCGAAAGGACGCAGAGACAGTGGGCGGAGACTAACAAACTCCCACTACCACAATTTTCGTATAGCCGCATTAAAAATATTATATTTTATTTAGGTTCTTCCAAATTCGGTGTATCGATGCGATGTTGTTTCCGATTGCAAGCCTACAGGAGATAACGTTTTTTGGTAACTATTTTCCTTAAAAAATACAAAAATTATATACCATTTTAAAGGTAAGGAAATAATCTATCCCTCTGGTAACGGTTTTTTTGAAATATGAGTCGAGTTAAGAGAAAATAGTATCTAAACATAACCGTTTTTTAGGGTGACTTTCACTAAGGAGAAAAAAAACTAAACCCAAAATTTTAAAAAAACTATTACAGCAGAAGCTAGATTTAAGTGTTGGCTTTTTTTGAAAATTATCAATAACTTATACTGTTTTTGAAAAAAACATTATGCCTCGAACCCCAAATTGGATCCAATTTTCGCGGCGCGAATGGACTCTTAAATACGTATAAAAACGTTTTAATTTTAAAGGGTTCACCGCGCCAATTTTTTTTTTCAGCTTTTTTTTAGCTTACGATCGTTCATTCGGGCGTTGGGGAGTTGGATCAATTCATTTTGAACTTTTTTCGACCCTTGGACGTACTTGAGCTTTTTTATGACTTTAAGATGATCGTCCAAAAATTTCAGATCGGTTCGAAAGTTCGATCAATTCATTATGAACTTTTCTCGGCCGTTGGACGTATTTGAGGGTTAAAAAGGGGTGGTTCCGAGGATAGCCCTGCGCTAAATGTTTTTTTCCAGCTTTTTCATGACTTTAAATGAGTCAAAAAACTTAGATTCAATTATCAATTCATTTTGAACTTTTCCAGCCCTCGGACGTACTTGAGGGTTAAAAGAGGTGTTCAAGGGTAGCACCCAAAAAATTCAATTTTTAAGACTTTAGGACGATCGTTTAAAAATTTCAGACTGGTGTGAGAGTTGGATCAATTCATTTTAAACTCTTTTTGGCCCTCGGACGTACTTGAGGATTAAAAAGGGTGGCGCCAAGGGAAGCAACACGCCAATTTTAGGACAATCGTTCAAAAATTTCAGATTCATGCGAGAGTTGGATCAATTCATTTAGAACTTTTTTCGGCCCTCGGACGTATTTGAGGGTTAAAAAGGGGTGGTTCCAAGGGTAGCACTGCGCCAATTTTTTTTTAGCTTTTTTATGACTTTTAGATGATCGTCCAAAAATTTTAGATGGGTGTGGGAGTTGGATCAATTTATTTTAAACTTTTATCGGCCCTCGGACGTACTTGAGAGATACATAAACATAAAAATTCTGACCATGTAGTTTATTAAAGTATTCAATTCGCTTTAAAATGACACCGGAAGCAATACTCTAGGGCCTGTAGAAACGGAGATAATGATGAATGTCCGGCCTACCCTATCACTCGCTCCACTGTGCGCCTCGCTCGTCGTCGTATTGGAAGTGGAAGAGAAGAAATTGTTGTCGTTCTCTTTTTAATCTGGGGCCATACCATATGTATCCTACTTTATTGCATTAAAATTGCCATTTAAGGTCTTGCCTTGCCAGACCCTGTATACTTTTCTCCTCCGCTGGCTCGCTCCCCTACTACCACCACTCTACTCAGCTTGGCTCGCAGTTTTTTGCGTTTCGTAGGATTTTCAAAGGCTTTTTTTTACCGATTTTCTACGCCCATTTTTTTTTTAAGGTCCATTTTTTTTAAAAGGGTTTTTTTGATTTTCGGCGGAAAATGGAGAGTTATATAAAAAAATTTTGGTAGGTTTTTTTTAATTCCCTAAAAAAGTCTCATCGACGCCATCGTGATATCTCTAACAGTTTTTGAGTTATACGCGAAAAACTAAAAAAATTTGCTGTGGACAAACCCGGAGTTTTCATATATTTACCATGTTTTAAAAGGTGGCAGGTGGTTTTCGGCTAAATTTAAGTGTGCGAAAAAAATTCTATTGGTTCTAATTGCTAACTAATATATATATATATATATATATATATATATATATATATATATATATATATATATATATATATATATATATATATATATATATAATATTACGGAAAAAGTGTTGAAGAAAAAAAATTTTTTTTATTTTGATTATATAAAAGCATTTTTGATAAAATTTCTACTTCTAGAAGATTGGGATAGAAACATTAACATGTTTTATACGAGGTGTTCAGAAAAACTTTAGAGTAAAGTGCATTTAAAAAAATTGAAAAAAGTTTTTAGAAAGTTGTTCAAAATTAAAAGGTCTCTAATACCAATTTTCGAAAAATCGATACTTTTTTTTATTTTGATTAAATTTTTTTTAAAATCAATTTAAATTTTTAATAACAATTTTATCAAATTTTTTGCTGTTAAGTAAGCACTTAAAGCTGACGTTACTGCGGCTAATGAATTATAAAAGCGAAGTGTCAATAAAGTTTGTCACTATCCACTCCTACTTTTGTACAAAAAAATTTTGGGAAATTTGTTAATTGATAATGAAATTTTTAAACACAAATAAATAAAAGTAAGCCGATTTTTTTTTGAAAATTGGTATTAAAGACTACCTTTTTTTTGAACAACTTTTCCTAGTAACTATTTCCATATTTTTTAAATAAAGGCACTTTCTCTTGTACCATTTTAAGTTTTTTCAATTTTCTGAACACCTCTATAAAATATGTTAAACGTTTCTATCCCAATCTTACTCTAAAAGTAGCAACATCAAGGGTATATATATATATATATATATATTATATATATATATATATATATATATATATATATATATATATATATATATATATATATATATATATATATATATATATATATATATATATATATATATATATATATATATATACTGGGTGTGTCGCCGAGCGGAATATAGGAATTCACATGTGTTAAAGGGGATCAATTATTGTCTCCCCACATTTACATAAAAAATGATAACTTTTTTAAAGAGACCACCCTTTCAAACCCTTTTTAAGTTTCAAAAAAATTTTTAAAAAGCGAATCTTGAATTTTCAATTAAATGTAGAATATTACCAAATTTTTTGGGTTTTGGTAAAAAAACAGGCAACAGTAAAATGAATATTATCCCTGACATGGAAAAAATAATAAATGGTATTTAAAATATATAAATATATATATATATATATATATATATATATATATATATATATATATATATATATATATATATATATAATATATATATATATATATATATATATATATATATATATATATATATATATATATATATATATATATATATATATATATATATATATATATATATATTCAATCAACGAAAGTATCCTAATTAAGTGGATTATGGGGGAAAAAGTTTTAGAGCAGTATCTGAAATGTTTTCAGTTTATTTCCCAAAGCCCATTCTTCATTTCAACTACTAGACTATTATTGTAGTTCAAGTCCAAAGGTACCGTAAGAAATAATTGTAAATGTATAACTCAGGATATCGAAAATAGAGCCGACGAAAGAGAGAATAAAGATCTTTACTTGAGGTGGAGGAAAACAAAAATGGTTAGTACGAGGCTTCTTGGGAAGAGGTAAATAAAATTATACAACGATATCGCAATTTCAAAAAAAAAAATTTTTATTCGTATAAAATTTGAAACACATCAAGAGCTGCAGGAAAAAGATGAAGAGCGAAAAAAGGCATTTGTTTTTAAAATGGAAAGAGCAAATAACGATAGGGTTTTTTTTTAAAAAATATTTGTTTTACCGATGAATGTACATTCACCCTTAACAATGAACCAAATGTTTAGAATTGCCGGTACCGGAGCCAAAAAAATGAACATGGGTCTGTTCATACTCGGACACAATATCCCCAATAAACAAAAACAAAACAAAATTGACCCGCCTTGGAAGAATTTGTTCGGGATAATTAATTGATCTAATACCAAATGGATGGTTGCCCCGCCCATAATGCTCGTATGGTTAGAGAGTACCTGGAAAATGCTTTTAACGGCAATATTATTGGTCCACGGTACCGGATACTTTAGCCAGCTAGGTCACCTGATCTTTCACCCAATGACTTCTTTCTGTGTTATTTATCATTTATCTTAAAAATTATAGCATTTATCAAAATTGTTAAAGAGAGCAATGTTATTAATAATTAAATTATTACAATTTATTTTTATAAGTTTTTTTTTCCTGAAATTAATTTTACAAAAGTTATTAGAGCTTTATTTTTCTTGTGAGCGCTCGTAATAAACAATTAAAAAACATTATAAACAATGATTTTTTAAAAAATCTCAATTAAAGATATTATTAACTATTGTATAAGGAATAAAAAATATATATTTTTTAAATTTTAACCTTTTTTTTAAATTACTTTTCATAGGTCAAAAGTACCCAAATTTGAGATTTTTCGGACCTTTAAAAATTCATATCTCCAAAAATATTAATTTTATCGTGAAAAGTCATAGAACCTTTTTTATTTGTATTTCAATAAAAATATAAGAAAAAATTGTGGGTTTGGAAAATAACAATTCATTGCAATTGTTTAAACCATTTCGGTTTAAACAATAGGCAAGGTTGCCCATGGCAACATGCATTTATATCAGTGAGCAATTTAAAGAGGATCGTATAAAAAAATTGAGGAATAGTTTTCGGTACTTATGTGCCAATTCCTTCTTGACAAAATGTAATTTTCTCTATTTCAAATATTATTATTTTGTTTTTATTTGGTAGTATGAGTACAATTTTCCAAGTTGGATGTAAGATTATAGTCTGTCTCAAAGTATACCGTGTTAGCTCTTGCTTTCATTTATGGATTATACCTGCCGACAGCAATAAAACTGCGGATCGGTAGGTATTAAAGGACAGAACATTAGGGACGGACTTTAATAATATAAAGATTTATAATTTATTGTTTATTTAGGTAAGTATAATCTTAAAATTACATAAAGAATTAAATATATGCAAAGTTTTAATAAATTTATAACTGCATTATCTAAACCTAATTAGCATTTTTAATCTAAATATCTAAATCTAATTCTGTTTCACTATCAGAGTCATCATTAAGATTAATTACAATAGGATTTATGTTGTTTTGGATAGAAATGTAAGAGTCCTCAATTTTTATAATGTGCTGTAGTGAATTTTTCCAGCTCTCAACTGGTATGTTAGTAATTACATTTTTTATCAAATTTATAACACTGGGACTTAAAGTAGGTATAACATTTTCTGCTCTGATCTTTGATTTTACTTGGTTCCACAAATGCTCTATGGGGTTAAACATACAGTGATACGGAGGAAGCCGTAAGACAGTATGCCCAGCCTGTTCATCCAAATTATCATATACATATTGTTTTTAATTGCATATGAATTTAGGACTTCCAAAAGATGCGTTTTTTTGTAACTGAATTCAAAATAAATATCATTTTCCAGCAAATATTCCTGGATTTCAGTTTTTGAACTTGATGAAGCTGGTGCTTTGTGTAGCAGACGGCTGTGGTAGCTTGCGTTATCCATGATAATAACTCTGTTGTTTGGAATATTTTTTAAGACAACAGCAAGCAGTTTAGGACAAATCCGTCTTCTGAACCAGCGTGTATTATGGTAATGCGTTTTCCTTTATTTGAAGGTGCTTTCGTCTGACAGTTTTGACTGGAATCAACCCATCCTTTGGATACTGTGTCGTGTGTATCGAACTATGTTTCATCAAGGTAAATTATGGATCTACTTTCTAACCTATATCTTTTAATTTCTTGAAGGTAATTAAAACTCCACGTGCGTAATCTGTGCGATTCCATTACTACTTTTTTTTTGTCTATTTTGCGGCATTTAAATTCCATTTTACAAACAACTCTATGGAGGGTGTCACGGCTAATATTTATATTGGTTTCGTCTTCGTCTAGCTTTTTTTCAGTTTATCCAAGGTAGGAATAACTCCGCTTTCATAAAGACAATATATTTTCCTTCTTATTAGGTCCTGATCACTATTGTCCATACGGTGAGATTGAAAATCACTACGTTTTTTCTTTTGTTCAATTCTTCACTAATAATAATATCCCTTATCGATGATATTGAGTTTTTGTAAGTAGACAGGTTTCTTTTAAAGCTTCTTGTTTAATTAGACCTCTACTGATTAAAGTTTCATACACATTTTTCACAACCTGTTTTGCATCTAATGACAAATGATTTCGACGCGACATAGTTATATTTTCGTAAAACCACTTTTTTGAAACGCACAGGAAAAACGGTTATTTATCACTGCCACTAAAATATTAGCCAAAATATTTATATGCCTAATGGTTAATACTCAAGAAATACCTGGCCCACCCCTGCCCTTATAAACAAATGGGTTTACCCAATAACAATAGGTAATAAAATCGTTAAAGGTTTATTGGGGTATGGTCCGTCAAAAGCCATAACAATATACTTTGAGACAGACTATACCTGTATAGCTAAATCTCTCCTTGGCTAGACTCTTGTTTTGTAATTTTATTTAATTTTTTTTTAAGTTTTAGCTGTAATGTTTTTAATAATTTTATGTATTATTAAAAATAACTCAATAAAGGTCGATTTTTTGTTATATTACTAAGCTTTCTGTTTACGTATGCAGATTACTAAGTTTCAAGAAAAAACTATTACCTTTACAAGTAAACCATTAAAATAAAGCTTTAAATTAACCAAGCGAAAATAGATAATAATCCTTCTCATCTTTGTATCGGGGTGCATTTCGGCTTGGCAAGGGGATTTAGTAGCAGAGCGTATAACGAGCTGAATTATTTAATTAGTCTGCAAATGAGTAATTAGTGCCTGCCGGACGTCGTTTCTAATTCATGGTGCCGACGTTTTTTGGACCAGATTAGATACGTATAAGTTTCCTTTGTTAGGACGCTCGGGTTTGTGGTGTACGGAAGTCGTTGGGTGTAGTTTTAATATCAAAATTCAAACAAACCAAATAGGTAGAAAATTCCAGAATTGTTGATTACAATTAAAATCGTTATTTAATACTTATATTCTAGTCTAGAAGCCCAAAATTTGGCCGTTTCTTGACAAACGATTAAAAAACAATTAATATTTTAACTATCCTTTTTTAATTTATATTTAAAGAATTTACAATAATATATATATATATATATATATATATATATATATATATATATATATATATATATATATATATAATATTATATATATATATATATATATATATATATATATATATATATATATATATATATATATATATATATATATATATATATATATATATATATAAAAATAAAAAAAAAAATATACAGTAGTAATTAAAAGCACGGATAATCCGAAAATTTTTCTCACATATTATATAATATTTATTCCCAAAAAGATAAAAAAAAATAGATCTCATAAGTTCAAATTAACTTTCAAATTCATAAAAATACATAACAGAATAAAAACAGAATTCAAGAAGAAAACTTTTATACACACTTAATAAGAAAAATAAAATCTTTTAACTTGCATTTACATAGGTAGGGCGGATATATATTATAGGTAGCTATGCTTTTGAAAAAAGTCGTTTTGGCAAGTTCAAAATGTCAAAAAAGGGCCGAAGATTCTCGTTTCTTAAAAAAGTTGCGTTGAAAATAAGCAGTTAGTTCAGTTATGACGTTTCTTCATCATCGGATTAAATGATGCTATTACGATTTCCCCCTTTTGATTATCTAAAAAAAAAAAAAAAGGCAGATTCTTTATCAGTACAAATTTATAAGGGGCCCAAAAAAAAAAAAATACCCAAAGAACCATTTTGTTGTCTTTCCAAAAAAATGGTTTTTTTTATTTTTTTAAATTACCCCTTTTAAGGGGAAAAAGTACTTTGAAAAGGCACTCTAGGATATTTGTTTGAATACAATTTTTGCA
>JAHBCN010011483.1:0-28984 GCA_019359885.1 Listronotus oregonensis
CTTCCAAACGGAGGACAAATTTTAAATAACTGGTAAAAATCATTTTTTGCATTATTTAAAGTTTAATAAAAGGGGAACGTGTAGCAATAATATCTTGTTACTGTTTTTTTTTTTGTTTTTTTAAAAATATTAAAACTCGGGGGCCAAATTTAATTTTTTTTTTTTTGGCTTTTGGTTTATTTTTTTAAAACCCCTTCCTTTTTTTTCAATTTTTTTTTGGGGGGTTTTTTAAATTTTTTAAAATTTTTTAAATTTTAAAAAATTTCAAGCACCAAAACAATCTTTGAAAAATATAAATGAAAAAATTTTTGTAATTTGGATAACAAAAAAAAACCCCTTTAAATTTTGCCCCAAAAAAAAACTAAAAAATTTAAATATTCCATTTTTTTTTGACATTTTTTTTGAAAAAAAAAAAAAAAAAATGGGTAATTTTTTTCACTTTTTACATTTCTTCTTATTAAAAAAAGTTGATTCAAAATTTACAATCCTATTTACACAGATTGTTTGAAAAAAAAAAATTTTTTAGGGAAAAATTTAAAAAAACCCCCGGAAAAAAAATTTTTTTTTTTGTTTTTCGTGCTTTAAAATTTTTTAAAATATATTTAAAAGGTAAAAAAGGAAAAAAACAAGTAAACTCAAAAAATTTAGCAAGAAGAAAAATAATAAAAAAAAAAAGTGATTTTTTTGGGACAAGAATTTTCCCGATTTTCCAAAAAAAAAAAAAAATTTGGAAAAAAAAAGTGCTTTCGAGAAGGGGAAATCTAAGTTTTTTTAATGATTGTTGTTAGCCGATAGGGTCCTTGAAAAATTAATTAAGATAAACCCGAGCATTTTTAAAAACTCCGGAAATTAAAAAAAAAAAAAAACCCGTTTTTTATAAAAATCACAAAAAAAAATTTTTTGAGTCTTTTGGAATGTTTTTAAATTTTAAAGCCTCATTATCCAAAAGGGTTGGAAAAATTTCTTTTTATAAAAAAAAAAAGAACAGATTGATAGGAGGGGCAAAATATTGAGCAAAAACAATTTGGTCGAGTTTTTAAATTCCAAAAAAAAAAAAAGGAAAAATCAAATTTTTGCCAATTCCTTCTTTATGTAAACTTTAAACTGCAAAAATATGCTTTTTAGTGAGTTATTTAAAAAAATTCGTCCATTTGGGAAGTCTTAAAAAAACCCCTTTAGTAAGGGGAGGGGAAAAAAAATCAATTTTGGGTTTTAAAAAATCAAATTTTTGACTAGTGATGGGTATCCTTTTTCAGTTAATAAACCCCTTTTTTTTTTTCCAAACCAATTCGTAAGTGTCTATTTCCCCGGGTAATCGACCAAATTAAAAAAAAAGGTTTTCCCCGGGCCCCCTTAGGGATTTCGGGCCCTTTTTGGACATTTTTAATTGATATTTTAGAGGTTTTGTATACATTAAACCTGCAAATTAAAAAAAATTTTACCCCAACCCATCTTCAGGTTTGAGGTTTCTTCGGACTTCATTTACTGAACTAACACCTAAATAAGCATTGCTATGAACAGCAACAACTTTTTTTCATAATAGTCCGGGAAATTTGAGTTATACTAGCGTGGTCTCTATGAAATAAAAAAAAAACTAATTTAAATTTTTTGATTTTTAACTTTTTTAGTAGTGTATTACGTGAATCCTAAAATTTTTTCTGCAAAAATACACAGAAAAATGAAAATGTTTTTTCCTAGGTCTTAAACTGCTTTTATGCAATTTCTGCTTATGAAAACGTACCATATTGAATTTTGGAAAAGGGGAAAAATTAAAAATTTAAAAAATTTTTAATTTTTAAAAGTGCCCATCGGGGGCCACTTTAAATTAAACCCTTTTGGGGAAAACTTTTTGCACATGTCAACGGTAAAAAAAAAAAAAATAAATATTGTGTTTTTTTTGAGTTCGCGCTAAGCCAACAAAAATCTTTTAAAAAAAATTTCTTTTTTTTAATTTTTCGCTTCTTTAAACGGAGGAATAAATTAAATTAAACACCCACACTATTTCTTATTATTTTTATTTTAAAATGTAGGCAATTTTTAAAAAAAAGGGGTTTGTTTTATTTAAAAAATACATTACTACTAAAAATAATAATTTGGCTTGGGCTTCCTTTTTTTTTTTTAAATCAGTTTTAAAATTTTTAACTTAATACCAAACATTCATAAAATAATCATTTAAAAATAGGAACGTAGTACAATATAATATTTTAATCAATTATTTTACATTATAATAAAATAAATACCACACTCTTATGCTCACTTAAAAAATAAAAGATTTTACTAATAAGTACTAGGTTTATAATCAGTACATTACCTTAAGGTTACAAACGTTACTTCCCTCGATGGGAAGTATTTTAAAAAAAGTATCCCCCCCAGATTTTCCCCTTTTGGGTCTATAAGGCTATCACTTTAAAAAGGATATAAATTTTTTGAGTCCAAAATTTGAAAAAATTAAAATTCTATTAAATTTAAAACTTTTAAAGGCCGAAACTAAAATTTCGGAGGATGGTAATACCACAGCACCTAGACCCCAGTGGTTTTTTGTACTTCCTTTTGTGGGCGGGAGATTTATTACGTCGTCCAGCCTATTAATTTAATATGCATGGATTACCGTTCAAATGTGAGGGCGGGACAGTCGCAAAGAATATGTTCCAGTCTCATTTTCTTGTTTCCAGTCTCTGCATATTTCTGAGTCATTTAAACACATTTTAAGGGGCCCCAAAAAATATACCAAAAAAAAAAAAAAATTGTGTTTTTTTTTTTTTTCAGATTTGCTTCATAAAAAACAAAGCTGACCTCAGAACCTTTAAAACAGGCGTTGCTAGTGTTTTTATTAAAATTTGATATATATAATTTATTGAATTATACAGCTTTATCAAATTTTTCCGATTTTTATTTTATATAAATTAATTTTTATTTTTATAAACAAAAAGCATTTTTATTAAAAAAATGTTGTTTTTTAAGATCATTTTAATAATAAAATGCAGTTTATAAATAATTATTTTTAATGGACAGGAGTTAAATTCTCTTGATAGCTCAATTCCTATTCCTACTAGCTAACCAAATAGCTTGTAACTATTCAAAAGGCTTTCATGTAAATTGTGGGTGTAGGAAATTTGATATTAAATATTACCATTTTTTGTAAGAGTAAATTGCAAAAATACAAGTGATCTTGATATATCTAAGGACATAATAGAAGATATAGGCCATAAAATAGACATTGCCCTTGATATCCAATAGTTTTTGGGTAAATTTAATAAACTTTTATTACTTTTTTTATTAAACATTATACTTTATTAATATACAGGGTGATTCATGAGGAAATGTCATACTTCAGGTACGTAGTAAGAGTCCAAAAATAAACATAAAAGTCTATACAAATATGGGTCCGCAAGGCCTTCCTTTTCGAAATACAGGGTGTAAAATTTTTAGTATTTTTTTTATTTTTTAAATAAAATCTATGATAATGTAAATATTGAAGTAAAAATTGGTATTCGGGGGTTTTTTGGTATGACGGACCTACACCTACACGTCTTTTTACTATTTTGAACAATCACAACTTTTTGATACTGCCCTGTATTACATTTTTAAGTAAACTAAATAATTGTTTTGTCATTTTTACGTTAAAAAGGTATACTTGTGTAAAGTTGATATGACTAACCGTTTTCTAGATATTTGGATTTAAAAAAATTAGGACGCATCTGATTTTATTACAGCAAAATTTAAAAAAAAATAAAACAAAATGTATAATTAAACAATAAGTATGTTTATTTTTGGGCCTTGACTACGTACCTGAAGTATTGGCATTTCCTCCTAAATCACTCTGTATAACCATCATAATTATTTAATATAAAAATATTTAGAGGTAGATTTAACAAAAAACTAAAAGTTTTTATTGTGTATTATTAAGCTATTTTTTATTTTTAAAATACCGTTATGAAACAACTTTTTTTAGACCAAAATACGTTTTGTTAATTAAAAATTTAAAAAATCGACAAAAATAAATTAGGAGTTCTAAAATTTAGAGAACCATATATCTGTCAAATTTTAATAAAAGTACTTTCTGCTACGCTTATTTTAAAGTTTTTTTAAGGCTTTTTTTCTCTGCCTCAAAAAAAAATGTTTGCATCCCTTCTGCAACAAAAAGGTTTTGTTACCTGTAGTAGGTATCATTCAGGAAATTTTATTCTGTCCAGAAAAACCTTATTTGCTAAAATACAAACATTTCAAGCTAATTTGGGATTTTTAAAATAATACAAATTGATCCAGTCTAATTAACTTTTAAGTAATTTATTTCTATATATAGCATTAAGAATCTTAATCAATTATTAAATTGATCTTACAAATTTGTGCCTTTAATCCTTTATTTTATCTTATGGTCAATAGCTTATACAGTACCTTTTCTTTTCAGAAGAATGTGTGCAGAAAAGTACCACAAAGTATTATTTTATTTAATAGATCACTCAAAAGTAAAGATCTACAAAAATCAAATACGCCTTTTTTGTCAATAAAATACCTTTTAACCATAATCCTAGACATGTAACTATAACAATAGTGTAGAATTTAAAAACTAATTTATATTCTATAAAAAATATACTTTTTGCTATAAACTATTTTAGGCATATATAGCACCATTACTAATGCACTTTATGGAAGATCCCTTAAGTCTTTTACTAAAAAGTATTCTATAGTTAAGTACCTAACGCATCACAGTTGTTGAAAGTATTTTATGTTAATCTAAAACTTAAATCATAAATCAGTTCTTATGCTAATATATACACAAGTTTTATCATTAACATAATCAAAACATAAATGAAGACTTTGCTTCAGATACTTATTCATGTATAATTTACTAAATAAAATACTCCATGGAGAAAAAAATTGAAAACTAACTCTATTTGCATGGGCATTTAGTCTAGGAGGAATCGGCGCATGAGTACCGAAAACTATTCCACCTCAATTTTTTTATACGATCCTCTTTAATTTGCCCTACTGATGATATAAATGTTTGTTGCCATGGCCCCACCTGATGCCATATTGTTCAATTTTAACATTGTTTTCAAATTTAAATTATATTCCAAAATAAACTTTTTAAGTTAAACCATGATTTAAAAATAAATAAACATTTTCCTTAAAATAAGTTTTTCAATTTTTAACAATTTCGGTTTAAACAATATGGGACTAGTGGCGCCATGGCAACATGCATTTATATCATTAGTAGGGCAATGTTTTTTTCCATTGTATCACTGATATTATGTATAAAATTGTCTTATAAATGGACTACTGTTAGACAATATTATTATTATTATTATTAAAAAGGATGGTACAAAAAAATTGAGGTGGAATAGTTTTCGGTACTCATGCGCTGATTCCTCCTAGACTAATTTGTCTAAACTTAACTGCAATGCTGTAACTTTTTATTTAACTGCGATAATTATATGGTTTTGAAATAATTTCCCATACTATCCTGCCTCAAGAGCAAGATCGCGCGTTAACGCAATGTTCGGCCGTTTTTCACACTTTTGACGAAATTAATTATGGAAATTGAAGATGTCCTGGTTATAGAATAGTATTTGAAGTTTATTAATTCGTTAAAATCGTCCAAATATGCCATTGCGCCTTTAACCTGTTTAAATAACATATTATAAACAATAATTCCCCAAAAGATTAGCCTTAAAATTTCAAAAGGGTTCAAGATATGAATTTACAAAAAAATAACAATTTTAGCGGTTTTCAGACCTTTATCTACATGGAATGCACCTAAAAGTTTTTATTAAATTTGTTTGTTTTTTGATTTTTTAAAGTACTAACAGTAACGGGATAAAAGTAAAATAAAATTTAAAAAAATTACTCCAAAAGGAAAATTGGCTATTTTGAAAGGTTTTTCCATACACAAAACTGGAAAAAACTAACATTGTACAGATTTTTATATATATTGCACCACTTTTCAAATGACAGCACTGGTGGTTTACTGTTAAATTTTATAAAGCAAAAAATCTCTGTAAACGGTTTTATGTGACTTTCAAAAATGTCACTAAATTAAAAATACGACATATATGAGTTATTTAAAATTTTAGGGAAAATCAGAAAACTTTAATTACTTATTTAAAAAATATAACCTTATGTTTTCTTAAATTTGGACGTACTCTGAAAAATTTAAAATATGTTTTAAATGTACGCTTTTAATATATGCTTCAGGTGCACAGAGATTCAATCACTCACTATTTACCAAATACTTTGTACTATACTTCATGATTTTTGGCAAATGTGTTACACTACAAAAATATATTTTTAGTTCGAGAAACTCAGTACACAGAGTGACTTGTAAAGTCGGCATCATATGGGATACTTTTCATTAATAGTTTTATTCAAAATTTGATTTTCTCTATTTTTTCAAAAGTGGAGTTGTTTTTAAAAATATCAGTACACAGAGTGACTTGTAAAGTCCGCATCATATGAGATTCTTTTCATTAATAGTTTTGTTCAAAATTTAATTTTAGCATCATTTTCTGCTTCTATTTTTTTCGAAAAAGTTATAAGCAAAATTTTTCCTAAATGCAATTTTTAACCCATAAGCAAAATTTTAAATGTGTAAGCTTATTTTAATCTTTAACCCATTTTTTGCGAATTGCACCACTGTTACAAAACAAGACTCAGCTCAACGACTTGTTAGTTTTGTGTACGTAAAATGTGTGTTTTTCTACAAAATTTTAGTGTCTATTGGACGTTTATTTCTTTTTGACCCAGTATATGGTAACTGCATAAAATATCTGATTTTTAAGAAGTTAGTTTCTACCCAAATAGTAATATACTTTAGTAATAAAAAATAATTTATAAAAAAATATTTTGTAATTAAAAAATGATAAATAAAATAAAATGGATTTAAAATTTTCTCCTATTTAATTAAACTTTTTTTAAATATATATCTACTGTATATAAAAGTGTATTACTTTTATATAAAAACTACGTTTTTAAAAATATATATAAATATTTAAGGTCAAAAATAAATAAACTTTGTATCACGTGACCAAATTTTAAAATCCCAATTTAGATTTCTTATAAATATACACATTTAATATGGCGTTACTTCCAAGAATGTGTGTTTGGAATAAAGCTATGTCAAAACCAGGGATGTTGCGAATATTCGCATCCGCATCGGCATCCGCAATTGCGAAACTTTCGCATCAATTTGGACATTCGCATAGGTTTACGTATCTGCAATAATCTATGCGTTTCATGCGGATGCGGATTGCGGATGTCGCACAAGTTGCTTTATAAGAAAAAAATTAGGTGAGGCCGGGGAGTGGCGTGTGTCGTCCATACGTGATCATTGACCAATAGGAGCGAAGATTTTGTTCGGTGACAAGGTCCCTGCTTAAAAACGATTTTGCTATGATTACCGCTGAAACTGTACTCTCTTTTTATACACTAATATAGCTTTAATTTTAAGCTTCCGCTACTAAGTATTTAGATAAGAAATAAAATTATTAAATAAATACTATTTTACTTTTGCACCAATATAGTTTCTTGTAAAAAAAAAACAGAACCGCATCCGCGGATGTGGGTTTAAAAATCCTCATCCGCATCCGCAGATGTGAAAAAATCTGTATCCGCAACATCCTTGGTCAAAAAAGTTTTATGTAGGTTGCGTTAAGTCTTAATTTGCAACAGTGGTGCAATTTACGAAAAAAAATGGACAAAAATCGAAATAAGCTTATAAATCCGAAATATTGCATATGGGCTAAAAGTTGCATTTAGAAAAACTTTTGCTTACAATTTTTTTGATAATTTTAGAAACAAATCCGCTTTGGAATTTGTTTGGAAAAAAAAATTGACACATAATGCGAACCACGTAACATCTAGTTTTTTAATTTCAATTTTCATCTTAATCAAAGCACAAATTGATGCCAAAGTCAAATTTCGAAAAAAACACGTGTTATAACAATCATAATCAAATACCAGTCTCACTATCATTGTCGAGTGACAAAGAAACAGAATGAACACGGCTGTAGCACAGCTAGAGATCATTTAAAAGCAAAACCCTTATTTTACTTATGACTTTCATCTCCACCTTTAAATTAGGACGGTCTTAGCTATATTCAGTATAAAGTAACTTATCTGTCGATAGCTATAATATCTTCTCTATGTTAAATAAATCTATTCTGCTAAACTACGTTGCCTATGAAAACTGTCTTTCGCAATTTTCTTCAATTGCTCACACATAGCTTTACCAGTTTCTGACACCATATTTCGGAATATACTGTTGGGATTCTGTAATAGGTTAAAAGGGTGATCGAATTCAGCCATGGAACCAGCGTCCATAACTAGAACCTTGTCCGAATCCATTATCGTATTGAGACGATGGGCCACTGTGAGTACCGTGCAGTTGTTGAACTTTCTTCTAATGGTCTTTTGAATTAAAGCGTCAGTTCTAAAAAAAATAAAAATAGGATAACACCTAAACTATTTAGCCTTCCTTGTTAGGCTCAAAAGCTAAATCTCTACCTTTGCCTACTGAAAAACCATCTGCTTAATACTTTTCTTAAAATCCGAGATGTAATATTGGAACTTAGCCGGAATGGCTTGTGTCAGCGAGGCTTTGTGAATGTGTGGTTAGCCTCTGGTAACGACAATATCGTTATGGCGAAAACGTTTTATTTTTTAATTTTAAATGCTTCTAAATGTGTTATAAAATTTTGTATAAAAAATAATTAGCAGAGGTGTTGTTTAGATACAGTTATTTATACTTACTGTGGATCTACATTTGCAGTAGCTTCATCTAACATTAGAATCTTATTATTCCTAATAAGAGCTCTAGCCAAACAAATCAGTTGTCTTTGCCCAACACTGTAGTTGGATCCTCCATCCATCACTCTGTTCTCTAGTCTATTGATTATGTTGGCTGGGTCTTTAAGTTCTACATCTTCAATGGCTTTATAAAGAGTTTCATCATTATACTCCTCAAATGGATCCAGATTGTATCGTAACGTTCCAGAGAACAATACAGGATCTTGTGGTATAATGGAAATTTTGGAACGTAGTTGTTCCAGGGAGAGGTCTTTGGTATCGATATCATCGATTATGATGCTTCCTTCAACGTGGGCAAGACGAAAGAGTGCTGAGATTAAGGAAGATTTACCGGCGCCGGTTCTGCCTACAATACCAATCTAAAATATAAAGTAAAAGTTTTGAAATATATAAGTGAGGTACAGTTGGGAGCGTACATACAAAGTGTTATGGACATTGTTTGCTATATTGAAATGAGTAGCTCTTTAAGCAGGTAAACTTTCAAACAATGTTTTTTTTTCAAAACTTAAGTTAGAAAAAACGATAATTATTCGAGCCTGTAAGGCCGTAGGGGGGTTAGTTTACTTGGAGGCCTTATAACCGAAACATCAGAGATTGCTGGAGAAAAACTGATTTTAGATTTGTGATCAGAGTCCCAAAAAACCCCTTATGCAAAAAATTATTAAAATCGGCGTCATTTCCAGAAAGTAAAATTTTACCTTCTATTTAATTTAGTTTTACACAAATATTTCGCCGTATTAATACATTAAAAAATGTTCATAACACCTCGTATATAAAATATTTGGCAAATTACATAATAGTTATACTGACCTTTTCATTAGGCTGTATATTGAATGTCAACTGCTTCAATACCAATGATCCATGCTCATCGTATCTCAGCCCTACTTTTTCAAACTTAATCCGTCCCTCAGTGGGCCAAGTTTTAGAGGGTTGTATTGGCTTGATTGGCTCATTTTCTGGAGGCAGTTGTTTGTATTCCAGTATCCTTTCGACTGACATAAGTTGGTTGGCAATTTCAGCCGATTGACGAAGACCCCACTGAAGAATCATGGATAAGGATGTTGCTTGGGTGATTGCCAGACCTACGTCACCACCGTCCATACCAAAATCTAAGAAGAATAAGTAAGTTAAACTAAATAATTTAAAAAAACGTTTCATTTGCCTTTCATTCAGATTCCATCATACTATTTAAATTAGCAGAATCGCATCTAAATTTTGGATCTTATTCGAGCCATTGCTATTTTATTACCGTATTTAAAATCTTGTTGCTTCTGTTTTATTAGAAATAAAGATGGGAAAAAAATATGAGAGCCACACTCCCTCTGGGTAAAAAAAAAATGTTTTCGTACAAAACAATGCTAAATTTTTGGTAATAGGTTTAGACGCTTGCTTACTCGAGACAGATTTTTTTATTATGGGTGCCGAGTTTTCAAATATTTAACCTATTTTATGTCTTCGTTTCGTCAACACTGTCCAAGCATTGAAATATTATTTTTACTTTTAGAGAATGCGGTAGTACCACCACTGACGTTATATAAATGATTTTTTTTTTAATTTTCTCTTAGAGTAAAAATTTATTAAATAGAATAAAGAAAAAATGGTAGAAAATAATTACCATCTCCAAATATAAGAAAGCTGAAGGTTATTACTGTGGTAAATGCAAAGCAGAGTAGGTCCATGGAAAATCCAAAAGCCGAACTGGCAGCAATGAACATAAACCATGCACTGGTGTGAGCGTCTTGGTGTTTGTCAAATTCATCTCTAAGGATGTCTTGGCGTTAAAAGCTCGGATTGTCGTTAATCCGTTAAGCGTAGCATTGAGATGAGTAAAAACGGGACTTCTCACTAAAAAAGAAAAATAGTTATTTACACAACAAGGGAGGAAAGTTCCTCCCGTGGATAATTTGATGCACGACGCGAAGCGTAGAGCATAAAAATCCAAGGGAGACAATGCACTTTCCTCTAGAGAAATGTATATAATTTTTCCTACTACTTTTCATTCAAATTTTTAAAAATTTTCTTTGAATTTTGTGTTCTATTATTAAACTGTATTGTAAAAAGTATACCGTAAGATTTGAAATCACTTAGGTCAATAAAAAGGCTGGCGTGGCCAAGGAACTTGTTTACAACATAATGATTAACGTCTTAAAACAAATTGACAAAATTATTATTTTATTTGAACACAAATTCAAAAACTTATTTTAAAAAAATGCTCTTCATTCCGCAAGACATTTTAGAATCTTCTAACTTAAAAAAAATCGTTTGCCAAAAAATATAAATATAAATAAAATGAAATTCATAAAAAATTAATTGGCATGCTTGACTAGAACAGGAAAGTAAAAATTTAACCTCCATAAGTGCTGTTTTCTACGCTTATTCAGGGGTTAAAACGGTATTATCTAAGAAGATAGTAGAGAAAAATATAAACGGTCTTACAAATTAGATAATTTATTGGATGTAGTAAGTAAACAAATAAATTTTATTTTCTATAATTTTAAACTAATGTCTGTCAAAGGCACATCTTCATAAAGGACGCTAAGGGAGGAACCGGTGTTGTTCCTGGATGCACAATTGTGTAAATTATGCTCTATTTAATGCTCCATATAAAAATTAGCATAAAAAACTTAATAAATTAAAATTATAAAACACAAAACAAGCGTTTAAAACATAAGCAAAAGTTTGGTAATAATAGAAAATCGTACCGATAGTCCGGATGTCTGGGGATTGGCAGTTTGATAAACGGCTACCTCCACGTGAGGGGGTACGCCCGTGCCAAATTAAGGGGGTTGATAATGTATATAATACTGGGTGCGACAACTATTATAAGTATCCTGTAGTTTATGAGTCCAAGTTGTCTTCAGTTAAGTGACCCATGTGGTATAGGTCCCAATAAAGTGTCATGTAGTATAATGTGTCACAAGTGGTGGAATGGCAGTATACATTACCCAAAGAGGAGTAAACTTAAGATTAATATTATTTTATATGTGCTTTTTTAAGACTGTAATACGTTTGTGGCTCAAAATTATCCCGGTGCACATTATAAGACACAAATACATAATATATGAGGTAATACTTAAAGAATTTCGTACTTTCATCGTCTTTATTAAAAATATTCGCACAACCTTTCGGGCACTTTTATCTCTGCCTGTTTTCAAGTGTGATGCTGGGAGCACATTCAAAAATGTCCTAGGAACAACACTAGGAGGAACTAAGTTTTTGATAGATGGCATTGTTAAAAGGATTTAGATTATTATGTTATGGTTTAATGCAGAAACGTAATAATAAACATTTTTACTTACTGACTCCTTCAAGACGTTTAATATTTTTGGATGTTCTTAAGTAGACATGCCTTAAGCCCATCGAAATAACACCAATGACAGCTACCAAAGCCAGGAATATTTGATTCACCACTGTAATAAGTATAATGGAACCGCATGCCATCAGAATTAACTAAAACGGAATATAGGTAAAAAATATGTGTAGGTATATTACACTACTACTAAAACAATTACTTTGTTTGCAGGTAATGCATATGGTGGATCATTATTTGAAAGAAATATACAGTGTGACCACTTAAGTCCGCATCAAATGGGATTCTTTTTTATTTATACCTTTATTCGAAATTTGACAATGCATCAATGTCTGCTTCGATCTAGATAAAAATTAACCAAAAAAATAGTAATTCCATCATTCGCGTTATTGGTCAAATTTTATTATTTTTTCTTTTAATTGTTTCCGTAAATGCAGTTATTCCGAAGAATATTAAAAATTGTTATTAGAAAACGTTTCTCAAAATGCAATTTTTTGCCTACAGGCACAATTTCAGGTGTAGATATAAGATAATTTAGATTTTTGCCGATTTTTTGTAAGTTGCACCACTCTTGCAAAATAAGACTTAACGCAACCTACATAAAACTTCTTTGTCTTCTTCATTTCTTTCTCTATTTCTCTTCTTTTGCTTTATTTAAGGGACAATTTCTTTAGAATAGCGCCAAAAAATGTGTGGTTTTCTACAAAATCCATCAGTGGCGTAGCTAGGATCATCAGCGCCGTTGGGCAAACCCATTTGATGGCGCCTAACAAAAATTTTTTGAGTGCCACGCCCCTTTTTTCAACATTTTAAGGTATTTAATGTCAAAATTAGTCAAAAATATTATCATAGTAGTCCGGTATAATACGGGACTAAAATCAACTTATATTTTGGGTAATAGGTACCTAACTTAATTAAAAAATAATACAACATAATATGAACGTATTACATAACACGTATAATATAACACTTTTAATTATTAACCAATATTACTATACATATAAGTACTTTGAACTTTAATTGTTTTATAATTTATTTTATTTAAAAAATCGGTTAAATTAATTAATTAAGAAAAATCGGAGCGACGCCTTCGGCGCCTATTTTTCTTTGGCGCCCTGGGGCCTTACTCCCTCCAGGCACACCCGGTAGCTACGCCACTAAAATCCATATTGGGCTATTAAATTTGGTCACATGTGATGCAAAGATTATTTGTTTTTGATCCTAAATAAGGTAACTTCAAAATATCTATTTTTAAAAAGGTAATTTTTATCTATTTGTGTAACATTGTAATTAAGACAAACAAGTACACAATGACATCAGTAAAGTCTACATTAAGTGGAAACTAAATTTTAAATGCGTTTAATAATCATTTATCCTTTTTTTATTAGAAAATTTGACTCTTTTCAATTAAACTGTTTTCTTAATTTTAAGGTGTGTTTCTTTTAGACACAAACGACCTTTTCGAAATAGATATTTTATCGATTTTATCCTATTTAGGGTCAAAAACAAATAAACCATGCATTAGATGTGACCAAATTATAATTACCCAATTTAAATTTTGTAGAAAAACACAATGTCATGTCAAAAGATTGTGTCTGGAGTGAAGCATTGTCAAAACTAAGAGGTTTTTTGTAGGTTGGGTTGATACTTATTTTGCGAGAGAGGTGCAACTTACAAAAAATAAGCAAAAAAATCAATATCTTATACATCTGAAATTTTCCATGTGGGCCAAAAATTACATTTAATCTTTTCTAATACCTTTTTTTTTATATTTTCATCAACAATCCTACTTTTGGAATTTTTTGAAACAAATGAACATTTGACAGATAATGCAAAGCACGTTATTACTATTTTTATTTTTGTTAATTAATACCAAAATCAAATTTTAAAGAAAACTATTATTTAAAAAAATCACATATCACGCATACTTTTTAGGTCACACTATATAAGAAAAAAATTACCTGTGACGAATCCATGATGGCCTTGGGTAACAATTCGTCTACGGAACCAATATCCTTCGAAAACCTATTTAATATTCTGCCGCTCGGATTGGTGTCAAAGAATCGCATAGTCGCCCTTATAACACTAGCGAAAATGCTATCGTGTAACTTTTGAGAACTAATCATGGTCAGTTTGTAAAACAACATTGATCTCAATAGACCAATGATGAATAAAGAGATCACAAGTGTTCCATAAACGTAAAGGAAAAGTTCTTTTTCCCAGTTAATTGCATCAAAAGCAAAGGGTGCCGGAGTTACCGCCACAACCTCATCTGTAGGGTTTGAAGTGGAATTGCCATTTGCAACACTAATGCTTTCGGGGTGAATTAATTTAAAATCTTCAACTTTGACCCAAAAAGCAACGAAATAATCAGTGCCCATGACTGCACCTAAAAAGATTTTTTTTAATAATTAAAATTTGTAAAAAGTCTAAAAAACTAGCAGTAGAAGGAAATTTTTTAAAAAACGCAAATTTTTTGAATTAATTTTTTTAAATACGAAATATTGACACTAATCAAAAAAATTAGATGCTTTCAAAAACAAACCAATAAAAAGTTCTATTAAAAAAATGTTAATTTGGTGTCGTATTTCTTTTATTTGAGTTCAAATTATTTTCTTACAGAGAGTAATTCCTGAGAAAGTGTATATACGGTTTCCACAGATGGAGTACCTTAAGGTCAACTTAGAACACCTATTAAAATATTCCTTTAAGGGGTTACTAACATATACAAAGTGTTTCATATGAATGGGCCAAAATTTGTATTGCCTGTATTTTCCTTATTACTTATCCTTATCGTTTTAAATTTTAAAGTTTTATACAGTAGTATAACCTTTTAGAAATACAGGTCAAAATAAAGAAAAATTGAGGTCCGGACTGAAAATTTGAATAAAAAGTATTTTTTAAAAAACAACACAATGTATAAACATTTTTCCGGAATGTTAAGATGACAGTTAAATCCCTTTTAGATGTACTGCAAAATGGTACTAAAATGTTTTTAGTACAGGTTGACCTAAAAAAAAATTATGACACAACAAAATTTAAATGGGCTTAAAATTGTATCCCTTTTATTTCTACATTTCTTAACATAATCAAATTTACTTTTAAGGTTTTATATATCTTCGTGACCTTCTTAGACCTGCGAACAAACATGTGACCTTGTCAAATATTCAGGAGAGAAGAAAAAATCCAGGTCCGGACTGAAAAAACTGGATAAAAGTTATATTTGGTCAATGTTTAAAATATTAAAAGTAATTTCGATTATGTTTGAAAATGAAAGGAATACAATTTTAAATCCACGTAAATTGTGTTGTTTCATAAAAATATTTTTTTGCTCAACTTGTGTACATTTAAGTCTTTTTTGCATAATAGGAATTTAACTTTTATTTTAAAATTTCAAAAAAATGTTTATACAGGGTGTTATTTTTTGCAAAATACTTTTTATCCCATTTTTTTAGTCCGGACCTGGATTTTTCTTTCTTTTGTCCTGTATTTCTGAGAAGGTTATACAACTATATAAATTTA
Organism: Listronotus oregonensis; assembly: GCA_019359885.1. Lineage (NCBI taxonomy): Eukaryota > Metazoa > Arthropoda > Insecta > Coleoptera > Curculionidae > Listronotus > Listronotus oregonensis. Next base: position 15,638 of record JAHBCN010011483.1, read on the forward strand.
AAATAATTGGGTTAAGTAATAAGAAAAATGCAGGTAATACAAATTTTAGCTCATTCATAGAAAACACTGTTTCTCTGTTAGTAACCGCTAAAAAATAATTTTAATATGTGATCTAAGTTGATTTAAAGTACTGTATTCTGATAAATGTACACAAATCATCCTGTATATTCTTTTAGATTCTAAGAGAAAAACACACAAGGTTGTTTCAATTTTTTTGAATAATTAGGAAAACTTATTTAAAGCAAATTTGATTTAAAGGTTCTTCTTTTAAATATTAAAAACAAAAAAACACTATACAGAATGCCCTAATACATGACTAACCCTATGAAAGTTTAATATGTAATACAATACAGTTAGTTTCTTAAAATAATTTAAAAATTAAAAAATACTAAAGTATTATTTAATAGACTTACCTTGAGCTAACAAGAAAAGTGCAAATACAACAAAGACAAAGAATAAGTTTCCTCCCGCCGAAAAGTATTTTAGGAAAAGGCTACCCTTTACTTTACCCTTCTGAAGACTCTTCTTGAATGTCTTTCATATTTATTTGCTCTTCTTCCTACAAATTACAAGAATTTTTTTAACCTGACGACAAGAATTTTATATTTACGAATTCTTTGAAACAGTTAAAAGAAGTACGAGATTTTGAAAAGTCGTAAAGTCCGAAGGCTGGTTTTCACTGTTTAATTAGTACATCTGTTGAATGAGCGCACACCAAGTGTCAGCCATATTGGTCTATTTCTTTGTGTTTGGCTTTCGTGTGAATCAAGGCAGTCGAGTGATTTTCAAGAAATGGACAAAAAAGAATTTCGTGTGGTGATTAAACATTACTTTATGAAAGGTAAAACGCCTCAGGAGACTAAAAAGAAGATTGATAAACATTATGGTGACCTGCACCTTCGATTAAAACAGTTTACAAGTGGTTTTATTAAAAGCACAAGTGACGCTGAACGTTCTGGACGGCCTGTGGAGTTCACGACTCCAGAAATCATTGATCAAATCCATGATATGGTGATGGTAAAAATTTTTCGACTGAAACGGGTACATAATATTTTACATGAACATTTGGACATGAGAAAGCTATCCGCAAGATGCTCACGCTTGACCAAAAACGGAATCGTGTGAAGTGTTGCAAGGATGGTTTGCAGCTGTTTCAGAAGAATCCGGAGGTCTTTATGAGTCGTTTTGTCACTGTGGATGAGACATGGATTCATTACTATACTCCTAAGACCAAACAACAATCTAAGCAATGGGTTACCAAGGAGGAATCTGCACCAAAAAGGGGAAGACCGTTCCTTCGGCCGGAAAGGTTATGGCGACTGTCTTTTGGAATTCGCAGGGGATAATCCTCATCGACTATCTGGAAAAGGGTCAAACCATTACAGGTGCATATTATTCATCATTATTGGACCGTTTGAAAACCGAGCTGCAAGAAAAACGCCCACGATTGGCCCACAAGAAAGTTCTTTTCCATCACGACAACGCACCAGCACACACCTCATCAGTTGTGGTCGCAAAATTAATGGAAAGCCTAAAAGGAGACTATCTAGAAAAATAAAAAAGGTTTACCCCAAACAGGTAAGTAGTTTTTATTTTTACACGGACTTTTCAAACCTACCTCGTAAATATACTGTCCACTCGTGACTTTAAACATTATAGACGAGGTTTTGGCTGTAACTCTAGCCAGCTGTCACCGTACCGTAGTTCAAGTTACAGCCCTGAGATTTGTTTTTTTGAAGTTAAAACAACAAAATTTGATACGTAGTGGATAAATAATATAAGTATGTTTTGGTGTTTTTACTTGTTTCGAATCACTTTCAATTTCTTACCTCTTCAATCTCGTCATCTTGGTCAGATAACATTGCCTCCGGAATGCTTAGTTCACTCATGGCACTTGCAAGAGACTTTATACTTCTAACCGACATCTTTCTATCTTTTCTACCAATTTCGAACTGCCTTAGTCTCTCTTCCTCAGTATTTTCAGGCTCGGCAGTTAAGAGTTTTGCATAAAGATTGTCGCTTTCAGAAAGTTTTTTAAATGTACCTTCGTTTTCAATTCGACCCTTAAATTTAAAAAAATATATATATTATTTTTGAATGAAATTCTGATACTAATATTTTTATTTTAAATATAGAAAGTATACATACATTATTTAAAATAATAATGTTATCGGCGTCTTTTAAATGATGAACCTGATGAGTAACCAAAATTCTTGTTTTATTGTAGAGGTAGCCATTAATACAATGTTCATATAACTGTTTGGATACATGGATATCTACAGCAGAGAGAGGATCGTCGAGAAGATAAATATCTGCATCGCGGTAGATTGCTCTGGCTAGGTTTATACGGGCTTTCTGGCCTCCACTTAATGATGTACCTAAAAAATATTTTTATTTATCAAGACTTTAAAGAGATTTTTGCTAATAGTCGCAAGAAAAACACTACAAATATTAAACAATATATTGTAGGTAATCTTGAATTAGGAAAATTTTGTGTGCAACGTATCAAAGGGATATTTCTTTTATTGTTAACAATTTTAAATTCTATTTTAAAAGGTTTCTGGCATATTTATACATCAGGTATCCATTTATAATATATTACCTACGTTATTTAAAAATTGTTACCTCTCTCTCCTACAATAGTCAAATCTCCATTGGAAAACTGTTCGAAATCTTTTTCCAGTTCACAAGCTTTAACAACATCTTGATATTTCTTTTTATCATATTCAGCACCAAACAAAATATTTTGGCGTACAGTAGCAGCAAATACCCAGGATTCCTGCGAGGCATACGATATCGTACCATTGACTCCAATTTTTCCACCCATAACAACCAATTCACCTAAGATGTAAAATAGTAAATAATTATTTAAAAAAAAGACAAAACAAAAAGAATAGATTTTCATTTATACAAGTATTTTTCTTACTATCAGACATAAAAAATCCACTAAACTTAAGGAGGCAGTAGTATTTTTAAAAGTATATTTATTTTTTAAAAATGCTTAAACCCTTTTTCATTTTTTATTTAAATGAATTTTAAAAACTTTTAATGGCGTACTACTTATTTATTGATTTAATAAGAAACACAGAAAAATCAAATTAAAGTAATTACTAATTTTACCATTTTGAATTTGTCCCTTCAAAACTTTTTTTATAATCTTTTACATACACGCCCAAATTATTGCAAGCAATTTGCAGATCGCATGAGACAGAACAAAGAAAAAAAACCTCCAAAAAACCCAAAAAAAATTAAAAAATTAAAAAAACCTAACTACGTTTCGGTGGCAAGATGAACTTAAATAAAAAAAATAAAATTGAATATTAAATTGTTGATAAATTTTGGTTTAAAATTCAGGAAATTCTAGGAGCTTTTTAATATTTATGACGTTTTGTCATAGAATGACAAATATATAATAAATACAAAAATATTAATGACAAAATGTCATAAATATTAAAAAAACTCTTGAGATGGTAAGTGGTGGAGAGATAAAATAACATTTGTAACTAAAATATGTAATTTTAACCTATAAACACAAATCAAAATTTTAAAAAATGATAACTAGAGTACTTAGGCAGATATCAAAAAAATTAACAACCAGTAGTTAAAAAGTAAAGCTTGCAGACCTCTATTTACACAAACAATTTTTTTATTAAGTGACCTCTAAAATTACAACCAAAAAATTTGTATGTACGTCATTAGGGACCACCATGTATAGTTCTACATGTTTTGAAGTAAATGTACAGAAATTTAATAATAACTTACCTAACAGAGTCTGGAGCAATGTACTCTTTCCACTTCCAACGGGTCCAATAACCCCAATCAACTCTCCCCTGCTAATATTAATATTAATATTTTCCAAGGCATTTTCAGAAAGCGCTGCATTCCACTTAACTGTTAAATCTTGTAGGCTAATTATGTATTTATCCGATAGTAGTCGTTGTTATTTTGGGGTCCGCTTAGCGACTCGTATTCCTCGTTTAACATCATTTCTTCTAAACGTTTAATGCCAATTACTAGTTCTGCTATTTCTGTAATACCGCGGACGAACATTTGAGACATGGTTTGAGAAACTATGTTGAGATAGGACATAATCACGAAGACCTACGAAGTAGAGTTTAAATAATGTTTAATGCTAAAGTTACGCTGAAAGGCTAAGTACAGAGCCAGCCAGTGAAAAGTAAAAAGCGCCATATTTGAATTTGAATAATGAGTATGTTTAGTCTTACGTACATAAATTTTAATTTATTTTTTTACCTTTGATGCCGTGATTTGTTGATCGGTAAGGGCAACAGTAAGAAGAGTAGCAAACAAGGCCAACCTAGTAGTGAACATATTGAACGCCATGTATAAGCCTCTAACGTAAGATGATTTGGTAATATCTTTATTTCAGCTTTTCTAGCAAAACGAATAAGTTTAGCAAAGGGTTTTTTCCCACGCGTACATCTTGATCACTTGAATACCGGATAGGATTTCGTCCATAAGTCGTACCCTTTCGTCGGTTTTTAATGCAGTAGCTTTACGATATATTGCTGATAACCTTCCAGTGTACCCTTAAAAAGAAATTGGCTTAAAAAAAGTAATTAATAAACACATTTCTAGTAATGTTAATAAACCTATCAGAGTGGCATAGGAAAGTCCAATATACACTTTTGGGTGCGGATGTACACCAATATTACCAAATATAGTCTTTCCGAAGGAGAATAACGGCGGAAAATTTAATTTGCCGACTTATTAAATTTTGGTCTTCTTAACCATACAAAATTTAAATAAAGAGTTATTTTGTAAACAAAAGAAACTGGTCTCTTCTTTAAATAATCACTAGAACAAAGCCTAGGATGAAAAAAACGTGTTTTTTCTAAGTAAATGAAAAACAAAACGTGATATGTTTATTTTAACCTCCTTTAAATCTAAAAGTACTGATTGATTTTAGCCATGATACTTGATCTTGTTCATACATTTGCAGTTTGCAATAGTGTTTTTTAAATCGAGCCGTAAAAAATACTTTCCGAAAAATTCCCAAATTAAGATTATGCCTTTTAATATTTTACCGTAACTCTTTTTTTTATCCTTTTATAATGAGCCCCGAAATTCTTGTATAGGTACCCAGTTCCCTAAAACGATTGAAGCTTTATTCTGTTAACTACACTTTTTTACAAACAAGTAAATTAACGTACTCATACAGTTTTCAAAACCTTAATTTAAAAATAAGTTCTAATTTTTAAACACTAACAGCCCCATTTTCCGTGGTGAAGAATTATGGGGATGAATTATTAACCTAAATTCCTCTAAAATACCGTTAGATGGCTGTACTTGACATCAGTTTTAGTACTGTACTATGTGTTAACCTCAATTTTGTATCAATTTTTTTGCGCCAATATCTTACACGGGTCCACAAAAAAAAATGATGCTTGCTGGTTGTCAGACTAAGATTTTTTTGAGTATTTTTTCCGCTAAACATGAATCTGAAGTCAAAATTGTTGGTCAAACAGCAAAAAAAATCCAGAAAAACACAAAAAACCAATATGGTACATTTTCCCACAGAAACCTGCTATAACGGAATGTTTGGACTATACGACTATATAAACTATCAAAGATACAAAAATTTCATAAAACTTTTTAAATTGTTTATACAGGGTTATCAAATTAAGTGTCCACATTGGTAACTTGTTATTAGTGAAATACAAAGTTGTTTAAATTAGCAAACTAGTAGCATTTTTAACGCTGGTAAAAAGGAGAAATAGAAAAAACAATTGAGAAACGTATTTTTGAGTTTTTCAGTAAAATAACATTTTTTAAATGGAAACCCCTGTATATTATATTTTTTTTTGTTAAAACATCAAATTTTAAACAAAAAAGTTTATAATGACTTTTCCGCTAGAGTCAAAAATAAAGTCAAAATAACGATAAATATTTTTAATTATTTGCAGTATTAAAATATTAAGACGGATATGAAAACAACATGGCCTTCGCGATTTGACAGCATTAAGATAAGCGACAAATTGCTAAACTGGACATACTCGCAACTAGAAGGCTTTGGAAAACAATGATAAAATCAAATAATGTCAAACATTAGTGTGTTTGTCAAATACTTGTTTATAAGCTTTATTGTGCCAGTCATTAATTTAAAAAAAAAATGTTCTCTCATGAAGAAAAGTGTGATATGTTAGAATGCTATTTAGTGTGCAGAAAATCCTCCTTGAGAGCAAGAGAATACTACAGTGAATTATATCCCGCTCGCATTCAACCGTATGAACGATATTTTCTGAGACTTTGACGAAAATTTAGGGGCAACGAAAATGTTTTTGCTAAAACAAGGGCAAAAAAAGAATCCATCATAAGCGAGGCCACGGAAATTGCAGTTATTGGATATTTCGAAGCTTATCCTGAGAATTCAATACCAGATATTCTCAAGGACTCTAATTTCAGTTATGGTACTGTTCAAAGGATTTTAAAAAAGTACAAATTTATTCCGTATAAGTACCGACCAGTTCAAATGCTTTTGGCAAGGGATCCAGCCAAAAGACTTGTTTTTTGCCATTGGTATCTTAACTTCTGTCGTCAAAATATAAATAACTTTCGCTACATTTTATGGACAGATAAATCAAATTTCTCAAACTCTGGAATGTTTAATAGAAAAAACCACCATTATTAGTCAAGAGAAAATCTTTTTGTTAGTACATCCAAGAGGTCCACAAGTCCGTTTCAGTTTCAACGTTTGGTGAGGTATAATTGGTTCATAAAATTGTTGGTCCGTTCTTTTATGAGGGCACCCTAACTGGTGAAAGATATGTGGAATTTATGACAGAAATTCTGAATAATTTCTTAGACGAATTAGATCTTATAAGTAGACATCATCTGCATTTTCAGCAAGATGGCGCACCTGCCCACAATTCCAGAGGTACTTATCATTTTCTAAGTACTACTTTTAATGATCAGTGGATAGGAACAAATGGCCTAATCCAGTGGCCTCCCAGATCACCAGATCTAACCCTACTTGATTACTTCTTGTGGGGTTACTTAAAGAACCAAATTTACAAGCGAAGGTACGATAACGTCGACGCTTTAAAGACTGCAGTTAGGGAAAAGATAACCCAGATAGATGGTAGGACCATACTTAAGACAGTTCGAGCAGTTGAAAAACGTGCCCAAAAATGTTTTGAAGAACAAGGTGGTGTTTTCGAGCATCTTCTTTAAAAAAATGTGTTATTTTATTTTGTAAGATTATGAGTTGATGTTGAAAATAAAGTTTGTCGATACAATTTAATTGTTTCAGATTGGGGGCCATAACTTCAACAATTTGTAACCTAGGAGAAAAGTCATTATAAACTTTTTTGTTTAAAATTTGATGTTTTCACAAAAAAAAATATAATATACAGTTTCCATTAAAAAAAATGTTATTTTACTGAACAAATCAAAATAACGATTCTCAATTGTTTTTTTTTATTTCTCATTTTTACCAGCGTTAAAAATGCTACTAGTTTGCTAATTTAAACAACTTTGTATTTTCACTAATAACAAAATTACCAATGGTGGACACTTAATTTGGATAACCCTGTATAAAAAGTAATATACAGTTTTAATAAAATAAATAATAAAGGAGATATAAACGAAAATTTAATTTTGACAAAAAATTTCAGTCCAAAATAAAAAAAAAACATTTATTTTATTTATTTAAATCCCATAATCCCAAACACCCTAAAATTGGCAAAAAAAATCCAAAAATAAAAAAAATCTAATTTTTTCCAGGGGTTTATTTTAAAAAATCCTAAAAATTCGGTTTTTGGAATATAACTCGAAAAATATTGCATTTAAGCAAAAAGATTATATAGCTTAAATTAAAGGTCTTGTAAAAATACATAGTTATGTCATGTCATATAAAGTGTTGTATATCTTTTTTAGTTTTGGAGATATTGACGTTTTAAATTAAAAAAAAAATCGTTAATATCTGAAATTATGCCTTTTCTCGATTTTATGCTGTTTGACCCCAATTTTGACTTCAGATTCGTATTCAACAAAAAAAAATACGCCAGAAAATCTTAGTCCGATACCCAGCACACACCACTTTTTTTGTGGACCTGTGTTATTAGCCGATCTTTAGTGTCGGTGGTTAATATAACGGCTTAAGAATAGAACACTAAGTTTTTTTAATATTGCGAAGAATTTTACATACTAGACCAGTGAACTTTTTAGAAAAAAAAATATTTTATTTCATAAATGTGGACAAGCATAGAAGCATGAAATTTGAAATAGATGTTTATTTTTATATCATACCACAATATTTAAAATTTGTTATTGTTATTAAAGTTTTATACTGCCTATTTGTTATGCTGATTTCGTGCCGAAAAATAATATCGCTGCACATGCAATTTGCGAACAAAATGCACGAAACAAAAAAGTTTCTACAAACCATTTCTTAAATTGAAAATTTTCATTCGCAAAAAGATACATTAAAAAACCAAAAGATAAAAATTAAAGAAAACCCAAAACATCCATCCAACATTTCATGCGTATCAGTATTATTTACATATATAAATAATAAAATATAATTTTTTTCTTAAAACTTGCCCTATAGTCAGAAGGTTAAACATTCAGGACTCTAGAACTTTTTTATTTTTATTCAAGGAAATGCATCAGTGAAATTTTTCGCCATATTAGACACCCCGTATAAAATGCGTCCATAGATTAACCATTGACAAAAGGTTTTCCAATGTCTTAATTGTTTATAATTTTTTTTTTTTTTTTTTTTTTTTTTTTTTTATAACACTTATGACCAGTGCCGTAGTAGCGGAAAACGGGCCTGGGAAAAAAACCCATCTGCGGGCCCCCCCAGTGGGTTATAGCAAAAAAATTTGGGGGGGGCCCCGGGGGAAAAAAAAGGGGGGGCCATAATTAAAATTTTTGGGGGGGGCCCCCGTTTAAAAATTTTTAAAAGGGCCCCATCTCAAAAACTTATACATATACATACATAGGTATTTTTAGGCTTAAAAATTATTTTTTTTTTTTTTTTTTTTATATTATATATATATATATATATATATATATATATATATATATATATATATATATATATATATATATATATTTTATACTATACTCACTATACCACCAAATGTTCAAAATTACTTAAGTTCGCACTTAAAACCAAAAGTTTTCATACCTTAAAAAAATGGAATAAAAAACAATACAACATAATTTTATTAAAAACATGCCAACACAAAGACAAAACACAACAAACAAAATAGGGATACGAATTTAGAATGAATGAGTACCTAAATAAATATACATACTGTACATTAAAGAAGCTACTCCCTATTTTGCAGTAGCAAAAGTTTTAATAATTTTCTGTAAATCTATGGAGCGAGCAATATTATTTTCAATAGACAGCATTGCCAAAATAATGGATTTTGATTCATCAAATTTCTTAGATAAGTTTTATTAATTTTAATTTTGAGAACGATCGTTGTGCCGATAAAGTTACAGGAATTGTATGAGATATAAAAAACATAGTTATAATTTCGAGTAAAGCTACTACTCGATGAGTAGTGGTAAAGCTATGTTTCAGCGTAATTGATTGAAAATTAATAATGGAAATGTAATGCCTCTTATATGCTACAAATATTTTTTGCCATTATATAACTTTATCATCAAGATTTAATAGAACCTCTGTATCAAATTTTTGAAGTTAGTGGCTAGTTGTTGCAAATAACTGTTTCTATCATTGCTCAACGGCTTATAATAATAATATGAAGCTTTATAAAAAAACATTAACTCAAAGATATCTTCCTACTTTGAAAAACAAAATCACTGGCAACATCAAAAACCGTTTTACGTCTGAAAGTGGTTACTGCCACCAGATTGGAATTATGCAATTTACTTGCGTAACCTGGGCTTCTTTTTTTATATTTAAAATTCTTCTCAGGGTAAGTTATTGATTTAAAATATTGTTTAAAGTTTGCCGATTTTTGAATATCTTTGCTCATTTTGTAAAGGTTGGATACCATATCTATACTGCTTAAAAATTTTAGATTCTAAAATACTAATTAAAATATTCGTTTCAACAACATGCTTTTAAATACTTTAGAATCGTCGATTTCATTTATTATTCGATGTTAAAATTAATTTGATAAAGCCTTAAAAGGACCAGTAAATTTCCCTAAAATCGTAGGGCTTCCCTGATTGCATCATTTACCTTTGCGTGAAGATAACGGGTTGTTGACAGTTTTAAGTTTAATATTTGGGCTCGCTCGTATTGGTGGAGATAGCACCCAATACTAATACTGTGTGCAAAAAAAACATACAAGCTTTGCACGAAATCAAAAATGTCTTATTTTTTCTGTTAACAGAATGTTCGCTAAATTAAAATTATGGGCAGTACAATATACGAAAGGAGCATTTTTTTCTGACGATAAATTAAAAAAAAAAAACCTTTTGTTAGTTATTTTGCCGGGCCCTCGATATACGAGGGCCTAGGTTCACACCATTTTTGGAGCCTATTGTAACTACAGCGCTGCCTTCATATTCTTGAGTTACGGTTAGCTTCTAGCAGCAAATTATCAGATTGCCAAAACGATTTTATTTGTTTCATTTTTATAATTCCTTACCACACGTTTCACATGACAATATATTTCAATTTATTAAAGTATAGTCTGTGCTTGCCAGATAGGTACAATTAAAAATACAGTTGAGATACCCAAAAGTCCTGCCCAACCTACATCCATAAACATTAGATAGGAAAATTTTTAATTGTTACACGGGGGCCCAAAACCCCATATGATGAATAAAAATTGTAACCATATCAAATCTACTAACATCTTTTTAAAGGATTTACTATTTCCGGAAAAAGTTTCCCCCAAGGGCAGTTTTTTAATCAAAAAAAAAAAAAATAAATAAAATTTTGATAAAAAATTTTTTTTCATAAAAAAAAAAATTTTAACAAAAAAAATAACCCCAAAATTTAAAAATTTTTTTTTTAAAAAATAACATTTTTCAATTTTTTATAGCGTTTTTTTAAAATTTTTTTGGGCCGGCCAATTAAAATTTGAAAAAATTTTTTCCATTTGGTTTAAATTTTTTTAAAGGGGAAAGTGTCAAAATTTTTTTTGTTTTAACAATGAAGATCCTTGAGGGGGAAGCCCAAAAATTTTTTCAATTTTATAAAAACCCCCCTTTTTTTTATTTATTAATTCATTTCATTTTTTAAAACCCCCAAAAATTTTAAAATTTTTTTAACAAAGAAAAACTCATCTTATATGTTTAAGCTGTGACATTTGTTGGTTTGGGGTTTTTACTTTAATGTCATTGCCCAAAAAAAAAAAAAAAGTTATGCTACGTTTACACGCTTGGCAAGTACGAAAAGGCCCCAAAAAACACAAGCGTGAAAAGGGGGTTTCCGCGTGACTTCAAAAACTTGCCGCCGATCCGGGCAGGTGTGGTTTTTGAAAAAACAAAAGTTTGCGGGAAGCCTTTGGGGAAAAAAAAAAACCCCCCCGCTTTTTTGGGCCCCAAATTTTGCCGGGCCATGGGAAAATGTAAAAGACTTAAAAAACTGTTCGAAATGGATCTAAGAACCGTTTTACACATACAAGGATTCTAGAGAAATTTATGGCGAAAATTGTCACCAAAATTTCGGAGAAAATGTTCATAGGATTTTTGATAATAGTACATTCATTTGTGTTTGAGACTAACAATAAGTTTCAGTAGATTTATTGCTAGAATTTATGTGATGCTCATGCGGTCAAATGCTAATTTCATAACAGCTGTTGGATTAGTTTCACATAACTTAAAAGGGGAAAGTTAATAAATAAAAAAAGGTTATTGTGTCCAAAGTACGTAAGATACAAATTAACAGGAGTTGTTACTATAAGGTGTGGAAACAGTTAGCTAGTCCCTTTTTACTTTATAAAATAGTGTTTAATGACATTACCGACTCGAGAAAAAGTTCTGCGTCGATTTTTGCATAATTTCTCGAAAATATTAAACATGTTAAATATTTCTATTGCGAATATTCTAGTAAGAATTATTGAACGTGTAATACACAAAATAAGTTTTTATTGTAAATTTTCGGCACAAATAATTTTTGGAATAATTCTCGTTTGTGAAAACGGTTCTAACTAAAAGTATGGATAAGAGATTATCATTAACACCACCTGAGATCAGAGATGGCGCAAGCTGTGAAATTGAATATATTACTGGCAGGACCGGATTTAACTTTTTGCCACCCTAATATGTCAATATTCTTTGGATATCAGAAAAATTTAACATTAAAAGAATGGAAACTTTAGTAGTAAATCTTATAAGAATTTAATAAACAAATTTAACAAAAGTATGTCATACAGAAAATTAAAAAACAATTTTTTAAAACAAACAAACTTCATAATATAAAAACAAAATTTAAATTTATATGGTAATACAAATAAGTCTTTTTTTGAACTATGTATTATTTAATTAAAGGCAAAACACTAAACTAACATTTTTCTTCTAAACTTTTTTCCACAAAGTCATTAATTATATCATTAAAATTTACGATTACATATTTTGAAAGATTAATCGTAAATTTGCCGCCCATAATATTTGCCGCCCTAGGCTTCAGCCTACTCAGCCTTTGCATAAATCCACCCCTGATTACTGGGTAAGTCAAAAACTGAATATGAAGATTCATGTTATATACACAGACAATTTTGCTGTTCAGAAAAAGTCCACAGGTAGTTAAAATAATCCTTTTAGGCCGATCGAGCTGGTGTAGTGGCAGCGTACCAGCCTCTTACAGTGAAAATCCTGGTTCGATTCCCGCATTGTCCATTGGACATAGCTCGTCATCTCACCGAAGGCAATGGCAAACCACTGTGTAGTATTTCTGCTAGTAAACCATCTTACATGTGCTTCGGAAGGTACGTTAAGCCGTTGGTACGCAACATAGATATGTGCGATAGAGCGCCTACACTCTGAGTAGAACATAACACATTAAGAAGAAGAAGAAGCCGGTCAAGTGTCATTAAAAAGCCGCTTTTAATGTCATTTAGGGCAAAAAAATATTCCATATAAATAGATGTTTATGTTCTTTGATCACTCTTTTGTTAGGTACTTCCAATAAGTGCATATGAATTACTTACTTTTCTATATATCAATGCACAACAAGCCGCCCTAATTTTCATACCATAGTGGAAGGCCCCCATTATATATTGATTAGTAAGAAGAGCAGTAAAAAATACACATGTTGCTATGCCTCCAGCGTACATATATGCATCATTTTTAGTCATAGTTGTACCCGCCCTAAAATGATAAATGGGAGAAAATCACAAAAAAAAAACTAAAACATTTAGAACAAGTTTGTTCATATAATTTTTTTTT